>RCUC01127404.1:0-140694 GCA_003697995.1 Taxidea taxus jeffersonii
GGATGGATGGAGTGGATGGATAGATAGATGGATGGGTGGATGGATGGATAGGTGGATGGGTGGATGGATGGGTGGATGGGTGGGTGGATGGATGGGTGGGTGGGTAGATGGGTGGGTGGGTGGATGGGTGGGTGGGTGGATGGATGGATGGGTAGACAGATGGGTGGGTAGATGGATGGGTGGATGGATGGATGGATGGATGGATGGGTGGATGGGTGGGTGAGTGGGTGGATGGATGGGTGGATGGATGGATGGAGGGATGGATGGATGGATGGATGGGTGGATGGGTGGGTGAGTGGGTGGATGGATGGGTGAGTGGGTAGATGGATGGGGATTTCAGACACAGAGGAGTGAGAGGTCCTATTTCCTATTGAGAAACAATAGGAAAATAATGAGGCATACTCTCTCCTAGTCAATAGAGCCAATAAACAGCTCAATGCTTTAATCCAACAAATTGCCAGGCTTCTGAGAAAATAACAAAACAGGGAGAAAAGGAGACATAATCGTGGTGGGGTAGGGTAATAGATGAGAAAAGAAGAAAAATTTTGCTTTTACATTTCTTTTCTCAAACAGAGTGGTCGGCTAAAGGATGAATGACCAGGAAGGGCAGGAAAGAACTTTCCAGGTTATGGAAATGCTCTCTGCCGTGAGTGAGCAATACAGTAGCAGCATCAACAGTGTGTTTGCCCAGAACTAATCCCACCACACACTTACACTGGGTGCATTTTCTTGTATGTCAAGTGCGCCTCAATAAAGTTGGCTTATTTTTTAAAAATCGGGATAAAGGAAAAAAAATGTTCAAATCTTGTTCAATGGGCAACAGTTGGTGGAAGGCCTCCATTTTCCACTAATATCCCTAATAAAATATTTTCTATCCCTAATAAAAATATTTTCTGAGTGTATAATGACTTAAAAACCTTCCTAAAACAATATTATACAGCAAGGCAAAGCAGCATCCCAAATTAGAGTGTGAACATTCTAATAAACTTTCTAGAAGAACTCGGTGTGTCCATGGCAATTTGTCAGTTTGAGAAATCCACATGGGTCCTATTTAATTCCTTAAAGTTTGATGCATAGGACTAATGTTTTCATATGCTCAGAACCAACACATCGCTGATCAAGAATAATCCACACCCACATATAATCAGTGGTCAATGGCATTGACTTTAGTGTGTCTTTAACGTCAACCCACACTCTCATGAGACCTTGGGCAGCAGCGACATATCCAACTAGGAAAGGCATTTGCAGTGATGCGTTTGGAATGAATGTACAATTGGGAAAAAAAAAAAAAAAGAAAGAAAACCCCCACTTTTCTACAAGGTCAGTTTTATTTTTGAAGCTTCCAAAACACTTTCCTTGCAAATCATGCAAAATGTGCATCATTCTTTTTCTCTTGGAAATAAAAAAATGTTAGGCACCATGAATGTTGGAGAAATCACTTTTTTTTTTTAATAGGAGACATTCACAGAGGAACTTTTTTTTTTAAGATTTTATTTATTTGACACAGACACAGCGAGAGAGGGAACACAAGCAGGGGAGCAGCAGAGGAAGAGGGAGAAGCAGGCTTCCAACCGAGCAGGGATCCCAATGTGGGGCTTAATCCCAGGACCCTGAGATCATGGCCTGAGCCAAAGGCAGATGTTTAACGACTGAGCCAGCCAGGTGCCTCTAGAGAAATCATTTTTAAAAGCCACATTGGATCATCAATAACCATTACAAAGAATGGGTTATACCACATAAGCATCTTTATGCCGTCCAAATTCCAGTATTTTTCATGTGGTAATTGTAGGCTCAGTTGCCAAATATCCTCTTTCAATTGAGTTAAATTCAATATTTTTATACAGTAAAAACAGTTCCGGTTTTTGGTCTTTGTAACAAGTCTTTTGAGAAAAAGCAAAAATTCACTATATAGAGGTACTAATGGGTGAGCTTGGAGAATTTCCTAAAACACACTCATATTGTAGGGCACCTGGGTGGCTCCATCAGTTAAGCCTCTGCCTCTTGATTTTGACTCAGGTCGTGATCTCAGGGTCGTGAGATCAAGTCCCGCCTTGGGCTCCATACTCAGTGGGGAGTCAGCTTGAGATTCTCTCTCTCACTGTCCCTCTGCCCCACCCATCTTGCACCTGCTCTTTCTCGCAAATAAATAAATGAATTTAAAAACAAAAACCACACTCCCATCAAATAATCACGAATGAGGGACATCACATAGATCAAATCGCATATGGCACAATCTACCTTGTTTTTATAAACATCCCTCACATCCTCAAACACATCAATGTGAAATGCTACCAAGGAAGTAGATGTGATCAGGGGAAACGTGCTCACAGCCTTCACCTGTACCTGGGTTTGCTGCAGGCTGCTTTGCTGGCCCTGGGAACTAAGGAAGCTGATTTCCTAGGAAGCTCAAGGGACCATTTACCTTCAGGAAGATAGGAGATCACCTGGGAAGAGAGTCAAAGTGGACAGAGCTGCCTGCCCATCTCTGAAATTGTTCCTAAGCCAGACTTCATTTTATCCTGTGCTTGTTGGATCGGTGTGTTCCTTTTCACTCATTCAGGCAAAAGGCCCCAAATCCAAACTCTTTTTTTGTTTGTTTTAATATCTTTATTTCTACACAAAACCCTTAGGCCTGGGTCCCTCCTCCAGTGTTCCCTGCCCCCGGGACTGGTGACAGCATTCACCCAGCTCAACCTAGAAACCCTGAGGTCACCCTGACCGTCTGCTTTCTTGCTCCCCACTTTCGATGAGATTCTCTTGGAGTATCTGGGCGGGCCCTACATGCATTCACAAGGGTCCTTATAAGAAGGAAGCTAGAGAGATTTGACAACAGAAAAGACAGAAGGGGGCGCCTGGGTGGCTCAGTGGGTTAAAGCCTCTGTCTTCGGCTCAGGTCATGATCCCAGAGTCCTGGGATCGAGGCCCACATCGGGCTCTCTGCTCTGCAGGGAGCCTGCTTCCTCCTCTCTCTCTGCCTGCCTCTCTGCCTACTTGTGATCTCTCTCTGTCATATAAATAAATAAAATCTTAAAAAAAAAAAAAGACAGAAGATGGAGGGAGGGGCCCAGAGCTTAGGGAGGCAAGGAATATCACTCATGAAGCTGGAACAGGCAAGGAAAAGGAGTGTCCCCTCGAGCCTCTGGAGGGAGGATAGCTTTGCAGATACCTTGACTTCAGCCCTGTGAAATTCATCCCCCTCTGGCCTCTGGAACTGAAAGAGAACAAATTAGTATTAAACTCTCAAGCGTGCCATGATTTGTTACAGCAGCAGCAATCCCTTCAATCTAGAGTGGAATTTAAAATCCTTACTGGGTGCTGAGGCTCCCTCTGTCCCGCCCTTTGTCCTTCGTCACTGACTTCCTCATGTACATATGCTTTCCCTGGCTCGGCCCTGTCCAGCAACACCAATGTGCCAAACACACTCTCTAGGACTCAAGTTTGCCAAAGGTAATGATTTCTGTGTCCTTCCCAGGAAAATACTGGCAGGGCATGGGTGATCATTCCAGGCCTTTGCCTGAGGCCCTGAATCCTGGAAACAATGGAATTTCTTCATGGGGAAGAAATTACACCCTAGATGGATGATACCAGCCACCCAGGACATGAGATGACCCCCTATTGCCCCAAACTGGTTATGCTACGTGGGCTAGGCAGCATGCAGGCCACTGAGCCAGCTTTGGAAATCATAAATTCCAAAAAAAAAAAAAAAAAAATTCAGAGTAACTTCTGGAAATCAGCTTTTCTCCCCAGGGAGCAAGGTATTTAAATCTTGCCTCGGATACATTCCTGGGATGCTCGTCGACAGTCGTTCTCAGGGAGGCAGAAGCCTGTGACCAACAGAGGGCCAGCCCTAAATGATGTGGGAAACAGAGGCAGAGGAAAATTATGAAATTTCCTTATTACCTTATTACCTACAGCCCACTGACAAGTGCCTGAAACTGGCAGAGTTTCATTCCTCTAGGGACTCAACTGCCTTGGTTGATACTTTGCAAAGGCAAAAGGCAATCCTAGCCCCACCTCCACCCCCCCCCCAGGATCCTGTAAGTCGACTTTTTCATATAAAAATTCATTTAGAAATTCCCTGTATCTCTAAACCCCCAAGATACATGTTGGCCATCATCCCCCAAGCACATGGCCCACCGATAAACATCTGAAGGATCTCATGACTCAGGTTTTATTAGACGGTAATAAATGACGTTTTCCCAACAATAGGCCCCTCAAGGTCCTGGAAACCTTGCTTCCAAAATTCCTTAGAGACTTGTGCTATCCCTAAGTCCCTCCCAACTTGAAATTGTATAATGGGCCACTCTTCATGACTCCCTAGCGGCTCTTCCTGCCCACGAGTCCTGTCTCCCCGTGCTTTACTAAAACCACCCTTTTGCACCAAGACTTCTTTCTTCGCTGACGGCTTCGAACCCAAACGCTCTTTCTGACAATCCCACTCCCAATGCACCGTCTTGGGGGATTGCTGCAAAGAACCCAAGTCGCGGGCAGCAAGGGTTTAGGTGGGTGGGGTGGAGAGGTATACAAGGCCATAGGGACAGATTCCTGGCACAGGCGCAGACTGGGAGAGAGGAGGCCTCAGGCATAAGCATGGCCGGTCCCCTCCCAGTGCCAGGGCCTGACCACGGGAAGAACGTCTGGGGATCTAGGAAGCTGAGCTCCCATGGGGATAGGATGTGGCTGAGCGTCCGGCTGAGCCTGCAGACCAGGCAGGCCAGCAGCGCCCCCTGCTGCCCGAACTGAGCAGCACGCACTTAGTACTGGGCAGGGAAATAAGCAGGAGCAGGGGGAGGCTGGACAGGGAGGCGGAGAGAGGTGACCCGGGCTGGTCCCACAGGGCTGAGGGGAGAACGTAAGGGCGTTCAGCAGCTGGGGGTCCCTGGCCCGAAGAGATAGTTCCCAAGTCCCCAGTCACCAGCAAGACCCCGAAGCTGTGTCCCAGGGTTGGAGAGGATGGATTAGCAAGAATGAAGGTGTGTTTGGAATGAGGAGTGGTGGTAGGCAGGATGGTCAAGATGGCCCCAAGATTCCCAGCCCTGCTCCTGGTGAACAGAACCTGTGGCTATTATGGGATATCACCTCCATGGTTATATTACTTTAGGTGGCAAAAGGGATTTTGCTGTTAGAACTCAGTGCTCTACTACCGGACTTTAGGTTAATCAAGAGGAAATTTACCCTGGGTGGGCCTGACCTAATCAGGGGAGCCCTTAAAATGGACAAGAAGCTGCAGCAAGGCTCTACTGCTGTCCGGAAGGGGTGAGCTGCCAGGTGATGAAAGTGAGGGGGCCGTGTGACAGGACTGTGGCAGCTTCTCCAAGCTGGGAGCTATCCCTGACCAGCAGCCAGTAAGAAAAAGTGGAGAATTGTCCCAAAACTGCAAGGAAATGAATTCTGCTAACGACTGAATGGGTTTGGAAGAGGACCCTAAGCTCAGGTAAGACCCCAGCT
Organism: Taxidea taxus jeffersonii; assembly: GCA_003697995.1. Classification (NCBI taxonomy): domain Eukaryota; kingdom Metazoa; phylum Chordata; class Mammalia; order Carnivora; family Mustelidae; genus Taxidea; species Taxidea taxus. Next base: position 5,449 of record RCUC01127404.1, read on the forward strand.
CTGCCTACTATCTTGATTTCATGGTGATCTCACCTGGGGAGAGACCCTGAGCAGAGGACCCAGCTAACCCATACCAGGACTTGTGACCTACAGAAACTGTGAGGTGATAAATGTGTGTGTTTTAAACTTCTATGTTATTAGTAATTAGTTCTGCAGCAATAGAGGTGCAAGGTGCCGCCTCAGAAGGGTCATGTGACCTCTTCATCAGGTCATCGCTGATGACCATAAAGCCAGCCCCAGGCCAGCCCTTCAGGGGCTGGTTGTGTGTCCTGGGAGCGATCAACCCCAAATGCACCTGAGCCATCCTCAAGCCATCCCTGTACTATATGCCAGAGGCCATGTCTACCTAAGCGCTGATATCGTGCCCCCTTTTTAATGAACACATTTATGAAAATATTTTAGTAAGCTCTTCCTTACACAGTTTTGCAAAAAGGTATAGCCATGAATTTGGGTGGGTTTTGTTTTCATTTTTATTGAAAGGGTACATACTCTTGGTACAAAGCATTTTTGTAAGATACACAAATTTTAAGTTACTATGATTTAAGAAGTCAGGCTTCCCATGATTATTTGAGCTACTGTACCCACGACTCTACACACCGGCCGTTGCGATATTGCAACGCTGCAATCAGTGCTCATTCAGAAGTTATTGATTGGCCATCCAGACGTGCGGGCGCTGAAGAGGGGATGAGAAGGACGGACGTGGCGCCAGCCTCACAGAGCTTAGTCAGAGAAACTAGATTGCAAAATATAAATGAATAATTTCAGGAGAGCAATGCTGTGAAAAAGATGAACAAGATCCATTCGTTCCCTGTTGCCACTGTTTAACCAATTACCACAAACTTAGTGCCTCGAAACAATGCAGACTGATGCTCACCGTTGTGGATGTCAGAAGTCTTTAAAATCAAGGTGTCCGTTTTCCTTCCGGAGACTCTGGGGAGAACCCGGCTGGTTGCAGGCTTCCGCTTCCAGAGGCTGCCTGCGTTCCTCAGCTGCCCTTCCTGGAAGCACTCCAGCCCTGGCTTCTGTCACCTCTGTTCATCCCCTCCTCCTCACCCCAGGGGTGAGGGAGGGATTCCTGGCCCAGGGTTACAGGGACGGTGAACACGCCACACCCGACACGGGCCAGTGAGGCCAACAGCCGGATTTTAGTTTCACATACTGACAGCCAGAGGGAGGGGGGACCGCGAGCCACGCAGGGCCACCCGGAGTCACGCTCGGGAACAGTGTGACCAGGCAGGGCTGTGAGAGGGGCAGGCTTGATAGTACCAGGAGGGTGAGGTGCCCCCGTTCCCCGGGGAGGGTGCGATGGGCTTGTCTGAATCATTCCAGGAGCTGGGAGGGAAAGGGAGCCCACTACTCAGGGGGTCAGCAGGCCCTGAGCCTCTGTGTGACAAGAAGGGGTGTTGGGCTGGGGGACCTTCTCCACAGGAGCAGGCTGGGGGAGGGGAAGCTGCCGTCCACAGCCCTCTGAGTCCCCCAGATAGCAAGGCAGCATGTGATACTGAGTCTGACTTCACGTCTTGCGCCGTATTATCGTATTTTCTACGACCGCGGGAAGCGGACGAAACACAGTTTCAGGCCCTGTTTGTCTGACTTAGAGCTGGTTAGAGTTGCTCTAACCGCCACACCACACGGACTCTTCCACAGCGTGGGTTGTGACAGCCAGTGTGCGAAGACGGCCCCCAGCAGCCACATCTGCCCCCGTGTATGTCCTGGCGACGTGTCCTCCCACGGTGGGTTGACTCAATTTAACCGATAGAACATGGTCAAAGGGACACCATACTTGTTCTGGGCCTAAGGAGGCCTGGCAGCTTCTGCTTCTGACACCTTGGCACCCAGCGGCCATGGAAGGAGTCTAACTACTTCCAGCGGAGAGAGGCCACAGGGAGAGGCCCCTGTGCATGAGACGCCTCCACGGAGGGAAAGGCCACAGGAAGGAGCACCAAGTTATTGCTTATTCCATAAGCAAAGGAACCACTGTGGAATGTTCTAGCAAAACAGAGCGCCCAGGGCCTGCAGCCCCAGCCCACCTCACAGAGCAGAGAAACTGGCAGCTGAAGCCGGTTGATCCACAGCCATACTGTGAGAAAGTACAACTGTGGTTGTTGAAAGCCACTGCCTTGGGGTGATCTGTTGCTCCAACAGATAATTAAAACTCTGATTTAAATCTTTTCTTACCGGGGCACTTGGGTGGCTCAGTCAGATGAGCGTCCTGAGCCTTCAGCTCAGGTTGTGGTCCCGGGGTCCTGGGATCGAGCCCCACGTTGGGCTCCCTGCTCAGCGGGAAGTCTGCTTCTCCCTCTCCCACTCCCCCTGCTTGTGCTCTCTCTGTCTCTCTCTCTCAAATGAATGAATAAAGTCTTTAGAAAAGAAAATGACCCAACTCTCTCTATGTGCGAGAAGAACACTTGGGTGAATATACTTACAGATTAATAAAGAGGGATGAAGAGAGACCTCTAGTTGTCTTGCATTTTTTATCGTTTCTAGTGCCTTCCATGGATTTATTTTATAAAGTTGTCTAATGGCTGCCTCCTCACTCTTTGCCAATTTACATACTTTAAAAGACATATTCTGTCACAACACTTGGTCACTCTGAAGGCTTTCCAAAGAGTTCCTTCACAGATGTCCTTCCAGAAACATTGAGAGCACGAGTTACACAGAACAGCTAACTCTGACGTGAGGTCATGACTTGGGCTGTTTGTATGACCCCAAGGAGAGATGGTGTGTAACTCCAGGCTGTGGTGTCATTAGCACAGCCCCTGTTCTCACCGATACTCTAAAAGCCAGAGTGGGTGTCTTGACAATTTTTCAGATGCATGCCTAGGCAGCTGAGTCACTGGCGGCCCTCCCGCCTCTCACAGGGCTCGTGATGTGGTGGAGTTTTGAGGAAGGCGCTGCGTTGGGGCATATGGCCTGCTCAAAGCTTCCTCATCGCTGCTCACTTAGATCTTCTCTGGGGCAAGGCAGGTCCCGGGATACTCCACCCCCAGGCCCTCCCTTAATCCCCAAGAAAGCTATTCGAGCCTGACATACTGACGTGCGTTTGTTTCTGTCACCATTAGAGATGAGCTTCTCTGCCATCAGAGGGACATCTTGAAACACTCCTGAGAGCCCAGACCTTTGTTCTCCACAACACTGCCGCCCAGCCCACTCCCAGGGGCTACACAACTGGGCATCCTCCATATTTCCACATCTCAGTGATGGGGAGCCCTGCTCCTGGTGACTGAAGGGGGAGCCGGTGGGAGGTGACCTGTCTCCTTGTCCCCCCTTCACTCACTCAGGCCTTCCTCAGGTCTCCCTTCATTATTGGCAAAGCCTCCCCACCCACTCTCACGCTAATGTCAGACCAAGCTTTCTATCACATATTTCTGATCTTCATACTTCCCCTCACTTTCATACTCAGTCCAAAGTCAGTCTTCTGACACACATCCGTCCACCCTGGCAATTCTTTCTCACCTGTGCAGAGACTGAAGACCCAGTGGGACATCTTCACTGCTCAGACCACGCCACCCTTTCCTCTGGGTCTTCACCCGCAATGCCTTACTCTGACTTTCCAGGTTCTCGTCATTCTCCAGGATCCTTGTCAAGCATCACACCCTTTGGGAGTACTTGTCTGAGGCCCACGAGTCCCCCTAAACAGAGTTGTGCATCCCTGCTCTGGGTTCCTGCAAAGGCATTGTGTCCCCAGTGCAGGTCCAACCACCTGGACTGGACTAGACCTCCGGGTTGGCTTCCCTTTCACCTCCTGACCAGCTTGCCAATTATTTCAATTTATGTGTCTCTGATTTCTTAGCACCCCGCAGAATGCTTAGAATGAAGCAGTCATTCAATAAATATTTGCTAGATCTTCCAACCCTACTCGATTTTTTTTTCTTCAACTCCATAAAGGTACAGATCCTCCCCCAACACCATGGAGCAGGCCGTGTCCGTGGGGCTGAGGGAACCTCGGCAAAGCGGGTGACAAAAATATTTAACAGGGGGTATTTTCTCCGTCGGGACAACATGTTTGACATGGAAACTCAGGCCTGGCTTTTTTCTCCCAGGTGCCTCCAGAAGGAGTTGGTTCTCATCTCTACACCACCCCTGAGCTGTGTCCATATCTGCTCCATCTTTCTGGCCCAGGGAGTTAGCCGAAGCAAGAAATCACTGAGTGATGGCAAAATATTTTGAAGACTTGCTTAGTTGGGATCCCTCATAATTTTCTGAAAGGTTGTCCCTTTGGGATCTTTAGGACCCAGCTTAAAGAGCTGAGGCACGGAGGACATTCTGAGTCACTGACCTTGACCTACAATATGGAACAGTACAGCCGTGTGGTTCGGAATGCACAGTAACAATTCATTCCTGAGAAATTTCCTATCGTGCCTGAGAACCAAACAATCACCTAATGCAGGGCGCTTGACATCCAGGCGCTTACACAACTCAGCTAGCAAAGATTGCATGTTGAAATCGCTGCTGAACAATGTTCTCTTAAAAAAAAATACTGTAGTTAACGACTTTTTTTTAAAAGATTATTTATCTATTTATTTGAGAGAGAAGGGGAGAGAGAGAGAGTATGAGTGGGATGAGGGGCAGAGGGAGAAGCAGACTCCCCCTGAGCAGAGAGCCTGATGCAAGGCTTGATCCCAGGACTCCAGGATCAGGACCTGAGCCGAAGGCAGAGTTTAACCAACAGAGCTACCCAGCTGCCTCAACACACACAGCCTTCCTCAGCACAAACAGGCAGTTAGTCCTCATGAGATTCTTGTGTTTTTATGGCTTTTGTTTTAAGATTTATTTATTTTAGAGAGAGAGAGAGTGGGGGGGGAGGGGCAGAGGGGGAGAATCTCAAGCAGACTCGCTGCTGGTGGCAGAGTCTGACGTGGGTCTTGATTTCATGACCCTGAGACCATGACCAAGCCGAAATCAGGAGTTGGACCCCTAAAGGACCGAGCCGCCCGGCGCCCCTTCTTTTTCTTGTCGGAATCCTCTGTCCTGCCTCACTAAGCAGCTCCATTCAGTAGAATTTGCAGCAACTTGGAGGCGACAACCGTGTGTCCCGAGAGGCAGCAGGGACTTTCACAGACACGCCAAGCCAGGTCCTTCCCGGGAGCCGAGTGGAGCTCCCCAGCCCGTGAGAGTGTTGGCGCTCCCTTGGTTGTGCTTTCTGCAGGCGAAGCAAGGAGATGGAGAAGTCCGCATGGTGGTACTTGGGGACCCTCGCGCGGTCAGAGCAAGAACAGGGACATGCGCACTCCCAGCTCCGAGGGACTCTGCTGCGGCTTGGAGAAATTTGTGTGAACCCGAACGTCAACGGGTTGTGCCCAGGTGTCCCTGCCCTGGGGAAGACGGATCACTCCAGGAAGCCCAAGCCTCCCCTCCCCACCCCTGCTTCCACTTCCCCACCGGCCTCTGCTGCTCTCGCCGCCATGCCGTCCAGGCCACAGAGTGTGCCTCCGTCACTGATCTCCACAAGAAGTCAAAAAGATCGGAAGAAGACCTTTGGTTTCCTCCTGCTTGTTTCTTCTTAAATGGCTTTGTCGACCCACAATCACATGCAATTCACCCATCCGACGTGCGCAACTCCGCGGTTTGGATGTATCCACAGAAATGTGCAACCGGTACAACCGTCCGTTTTCGGACATTTCACCACCTCACCGAGAAACCCCAAACCCGTTCGCTATTATGTCCCGCGTTCTCCATCCTTCCCCTACCCCGACGCCCACCCCCAGCCCATCCCTCAGCAACCAGGAATCTACTTTGTTTCTCTCAATTTCTCCATCCTGTAAGGGTTTGTAAGGGTTTTCCTCTTGGGGCCCCTGCGTGGCTCAGTCGGTTAAATGTCTGCCTTTGGCTCCGGTCATGATCCTGGAGTCCCGGGATCAAGCCCTGCATGGGGCTCTTTGCTCAGGGGGAGTCTGCTTCTCCCTCTGCCCCTCCCCCCCGCTCCTATTCTGTCTGTCTCTCAAATAAGCAAATAGATAGATAAAGTCCTTTTTTTTAAGGGGATGGTTTCCTCTTGGCGGGGCGGCCTTGTCCCTGCCTGCCTTTCTCCAACTATCCTTCATTACTTTCACACACCATAGAATTACGTGGTTCATCCATGTCGTATCACGTATCAGTACTTCATTCCTTTTTATGATGGAGTAACAGTCCATTGTGTATTTTTAGCCCAGTTTGTTTATCCATTGATTAGTCGACGGGTGTTCCATCACTCCCGCTTTGGGGCTATTACGAACAATGCTTCCCTGAGTTTTTACGTGAAAGTTTCTATGTAGACATTTTGCTTTTGTTTCTCTTGGGTCTCTATCTAGGAGCAGAACTACTGGGTCGTATGGTAACTCTGTGCTCAATCATTGGAGGGACCGCCCGACTGCTCTGCAAGGCAGCTGAACCACTTTATGTGGCCAGCCGGAGAGTACGAGGGTTTCGATTTCTCCACATCCTTACTGATGCTCATTGTCCTCGGACTTTTTCATCTTGGTCTCCTAGCAGTTATGAAGTCGTACTTCCCTGTGGTGTGCATTCACAGTTCCCGGTGACAAGTGACATGAAACATCTTTTTCTGTGCCTAATTGGCCCCTGGTTCTAGGTTAAGAGGAGAGGGTTCATCTTGCAGAATATTCTACCATCTCATTCTCCCTCCCCCTCCTCCTCCACCCTCCTCAATTCCATCCAACCCAAACATACAGCAAAGTCCAGACTTTTCACTCCCCTTCCTCTGACAGCCTGGTGCCAATCCACACAGGGGCGCAGGGTCTGTCCCCAAGGGCTTGCCTAACAAAGGCAAGACTTTCCACCCCAGATGCTTAGATAAAAAGTTCTCCGTCTTCTTCCATTTGTGTAACTGGCCCAGGAGAGGGGCCTACTGGAGGATAGCTGTTGATCCCTACATGTGTTTGGATGTACGTGTTCCTGCTTGGGAGTGCTACAAATTCACAGGGGTGAGGAGCCCCCCAAAATTCAGAGGGAAGCAAAGGATTTGGTGGCATATGTTGAAATTCTGGACCCCCAAAAGCCCACTTTTCATAAGGATCTGCTTCCCTTAAAGTAAAATAGATGGTTTTTAGAAGAAGAAGTTGCCTTTGAAGATGAGAAATCCACCCATGCCTCATGGTAGCCATGATGAGATTTGTATGGGAGCTCAGAAATTCTAGAGCCATGCTTCTTAAGGGAAACTGCTGTGGTTAGCCAGGAGTATCATGGCTTCTGATTGTTATGTGAATACCGGCCTTGGCTGAATTCCAGTCCCAGGCAGTGAGCTGACCATCTGTTTGCACTTCCCATGTGTTGGTAGAGAACAATCCACAGGGGGCCCTCCACGCAGTCTTGTTGACAGATGGAGGGACCCGCAGGCCAAGTCTTCAGGTGGAGTCAGGTGAGGGGATGCAAGAGGGTGGGGTCAGGGGGAGGATGGGCCTCTCCAGCCAGAGTACAAGGTGAGCTCCATACTGGTAAGCACCATAGGGCATCAGGAGTGACTAACAATAAGAACTCCAAGGTACGTCTTCGCCATAAAAAGGACAGGACCTGCCTTGGCATAAAAAATCCCATCTGCGTTTTGGTCTTTATTCCTGGTTGGTGCAAAGAGACGAAAAGTAAGAAGCTAAGTGACTTTGTCTGGTAAGCAAATCACCCTCAGGCCATTTCTTCACCTGTGGAATTCATTCATTCACCTCTGAACGGTTACTGGGTACCAATGAGGTGCCCCAAACAGGGCTAAATGTTGGCGTTAGAGAGGAACCGAAATCCTTAGCATCCAGCCAGGATTAAATGTGAGAGGAAAGGTGAGGCCTTTCTATCTGAGGGGGCCCAAGAGAGGTTCCTTTGGCAAGATGATGCCGATGCTGATTCTCGACAGATGGGAAGGACTCTGGCACAAGGATCAAAGAAGGAAAGGCACTGGAGATGGTTGGCATATCAGCAAATGCTGGAGAAATAGAGTTCATGTCTTATGTCCCCGTTCCCAGGGCATCAGCAAGATGCCTTTCCTACTCTTCCCAAGGCGTGAGACTTCCCGGTCCACACCCACTGGCTGGGGAGGGCACCAAGTCAAAGGCACCTTGAGATCCAGTGGTCCCCCAGGGCTTACAGAGGTCTAGGATTATGATGGGGTTCATTGTTTCTGGAGCCCAGCAGGTCACAGAGGTGTGCCTTGTCCAGAGGTTAACAGATGCTGTCTTTAACCTTCAGAAGCTACAGACACTCCAGTTGTAGAATGGGGGCCTCCTGGGAATGAGATCATGGCTCAGGGTGGGTTACGGTGTCTTGGTTTGTTTCTGGGACACTGGTGCTGGCCAGAGTTCTTAAAGCTTTCCTCTGTCTACCAACCCTTACACCCCAGGCTCTGCTGGTTCTGTCCCATCCCCATCAGCTCATACCTGTTAGACCCAGGAACTGTAAACCTTGGCATCCAGCCCCGGGAGCCCAAGATGCTGTTTGTAGGGCCTGAAACCAATGGCATGAGGTCATTTTCCTTCTCAGACAATTGGGTATCTCCCTCCAGGACATGCTCTAGCTGGGGAGTTGCCCTCCTCTTCTGCCCGGAGCCGACTGCTTCAGTGGTGAAGAATGTGGGGGGCCCCTTTTCCAGTTTTTCTCTGGGTAGTAACTTATCATAGCGGATGGCCTTGACTTGCCCGGTCTGACTCCCTGCTGTGACTTGTACATCACCTCCCCCTTCTGTGAGATGGATTCCAGAGCCTTCCTCGGATCCGCCCTGTGGGTTTCTTGGGCAGCCCAACTTCCGTAGCAGTGTACTCTGCCCCTGGCATTTACACAGGCTTGATCCCACCTTTGTGAAAGCAGAGAACAGCAGTGGCATGGGCCAGAAATCCAGAGTCTCCGGGCCAGCATGGCTGGCTCTTGAGGGATGTCGCCCCAGACCTTGCCTCCCTCATCGAGAGCCCAGAGCAGAAGTTAGCAGGCAGTCGAAGCACCTAATTTTAAGGAACACAAATCTTCTCCTGCCTTTTCAAGAAGCAGGAAGTAACAGCCAGAAGCTGTACCTAGCGGTACCTGAAGTACCTAGACTGACCTCCCAGAGAAACAGGTAGACAGGGTCCCTTCCTCCTCCACGTTCACGGTTCAAAGAGGGGGCTCCAAGGCCCCCAAGAAAGACACCCCTGAGAAGCAAAACTGGTAATGGGCTGAATTCTTTTTTTTTTTTTTGAAAGACTTATATGCGTCTCAAAGAGACTGAAAGAATGCTAAAGGAAACACTCTAAGGGAAGGAGCTTCTCTTTCCCTTTGACCCCAGGGAAAATCTTCTTTCTCCTCTTTCTTTTGACTTGTATTTATCATGACATTGGGGGATAAATTGGGTTGGGGCAGTGGGGGGTGGGGGGAGGGGGAGGGGGAGGGAGATGGCCGTAGGCCCACTTCTAGGGCACCAGCCCTCCATTCCCTGTTGGCTGGCGCTCGCCTTCCTACCACTGGCCTCCTGAGCTCTCACAAGCACCTCTGGGATGCAGGCTCCCACATTTCCTTCCCTCACTCCCACCCCCTACCCCTGTCTCTCCATCTGAAATCTACTGCGTGCTGTAGTGGGGTGATCTTGGAGCCACAAAAGGCCTGCTTCTATGGAAGCCACTGGAGTCAGAATCTGCAAACAGTTCAAGGAGGTGTCAGCAAGTCCTGAGGAACTGAACGAAAAATCTGGGTACCTGGGACTCCCTCCACCCCCATCACCTGATTAGACCAGAACCACCGGACCCTTGTTAAAATGTTCCCCTGGACTCTGAAGTGTAGCTGAGGATGAAAAGTGCCAGCAGGGGGCGGAACGCGGAAGGCTATTTTGCATACCTGGGAGCCCAGACCAGAGCCTTAGGGCAAGGAGAGGCCTTGTCGGGGAAAGGGATAGTGAGATTTGGGGTTTTGAAAGATCCTCTGGCAGCCACATGGAGGGTGGAGAGGAGAAGGGTGAGGACTGCAAACCAGAAAACTCACCCAGTCATGCAGGTGTGGGCCATCTGGGCCTGGCCAGGGCTACAGGCAGGACAGGACAACAGGAGAGAGTCCTAGAAGGATTAAAGCTTTGACTTCACCCACCATCCCTCAAGGACATCCTTTCCCACTTTTCCCGGACCTCAGGTTCTTGCAGTCTTAAAGTCAGTTTCCAGAAGAATGAAAGTTAGTGTTCGCACCCAGAAATGAAGTTAATATCTCCTCATGAAGGGGCAGAAGCACCTCCTTCTATCACTCATCAAAGATGAATTCAAGTGTAGGGTCACTCTAGCCAGGCTGTGGCAAGGAAGAAAGGGTCTGGATAAGTTTTATCTACTGTCAGTTTTACAGATTTCATAACATGGTTTTACTGCTTACTAAAGAAAAACCAAATTCATGATAATAAGAAGTATCATCAAACAATTTCTGCTCATGGCTAACATTCTTGTGGCTGATTCAAAGTTCGTGGGATGGCTTGCTATCTTCAGTTTTCTGACCCCTGCTCTCAACAGTCTGGGAAGGAGAATGACCACTTTGATAACAGAATTCCCTAAAATGGAACATCTGGGCCAAGGCCTGGGTGTGGGTTTCAGGCTAATAGCAGTCTGGGATGTGCTCATCCTCCCAGTTGCGGAACCCAGCGCTGGGCTGGAAACTGGGAACCGTGTGTGCTGTGCAGACCTCACCTGGGATGCAAGGTGCCCCCTTCGCTTGCTAGCTCACCATTCCTGTTGCTTCCTGTTCCCATTGGAAAATGTTTCTCATGCTTGAGAACTCGGCAAGAGGGATGGTCATGCGTCTTTCTCATCTGGAAAACCTTGACCTGCTTTTTGTGTCCTCGCTCATCAGACATGACAGCAACATTTGCCAGAGTTAACCAGACCCTCCTGTTTGAGACACATCATTTTCCTGACTTCTGGGACAAGACTCTCTCTTAATTTCCTGCCACCTCTCCAGCTGCTCCTTCTTAGTCTCTGTTCCTGGTTTATTCTCCGAGAGACTGAATATGCAAATGGACAATGGCCAGATCATCACTAGAGACAGAGCTCTGACCCACAGCGGGCAGCAGACTTCCCAGGAAGCCAGCCTGCTGGAAGCCAGATGGGACCTCTAGTCACAGCACAGAAAGATAATAACTTCCACAACACTTGGTCTCACATGGCCAGGACTTGACTAATAACTGACAGCTTCCAATCTAGGACCATCAAGAGAAAGCCAAATATTCACCCCAAACCAATCACGTGAGACACCCCACTTCTAGCCAGCCTACCTACGGTTTCCCTGAGCCAACAACCTCCAATCAGGGCACACCTGAAGTCTTCTCTTTGGTCTGCCAGGAAGTTTTCCCATTCCTCTGCCAGCCTTTGAGTGTCTGCCAAAATGCAAGTGATGGTGGCCCACCCCCTTGCTACCACAAGTTCCCAACCAAAAGCTTTTGCTGGGGGCACCTGAGTGGTTTAGTTGGTCAAGTGTCTGCCTTTGGCTCCAGTCATGATCCCAGGGTCCTGGGTTCAAGTCCCATGTCGGGCTCACCTGCTCAGTGGGGAGCCTGTTTCTTCTCCCTCTGCAGTTCTCTGTGCTTGTTCTCTCTCTCTCTCTCTCTGTCAAATAAATAGATACAATTTTTAAAAAAGGCTTTCTTATCTCATTGGGTTCCTCTATGAAACCAAACACTGGAGCATCTCAAGACATGATCCTCAGACCTCTCTTCTCCAACCGAGGCTCTCAGCAAGTCCCACGGCATAGAGTTACCAATACACTGATGATGCCCAAGTGTGTGTCTCTAGCTTGACTCCTCCTCATGCTTCAGTTCCAATGTACAGTTGCCGCCATCTAGACTTGGACTTTGAAAGGCATTCCCAACTTCATACTTTCGAAAGACACGCTCCTTAAAAATCTCCCCCGTGGTTCCCATCTCAGTTACTGACCCAGCTTCCGCGTGGACACTGAGGTCAACTCCTCCTGTCCTCCTCCATTCCTCTTCTCACCGCTTGAGCTCAGCCACATTATTTAGAGCCATTCAGGGGCCTGGGGCCACTCTGCCTCCAAATGTTTCCATCTCTTCTCCGCAGCCAGCCTTGTTCAAGCCCTGCCATGTCTCCATGGACCGTGTGGCTGCTCAGTTCCTGAGTGAATGAATGAGCCACTGGGTTGCTCTCTCCTTGCTCACTCTGACCTCCAGCATCTGACTGTTCCCAGTGGTTCTAAAGAGCCTTAACAGCAGATGGAATTTGTCTCCCCGGAAATTTTGAAATTACCTTTCATGAAAGATATGATGTTAACAAGGGGCTGGTGAAATGCAAAGGTCACCAGTCTTTGAGTTAGAACTCCTCTTATTAAAAAAGAAGCTAAAGATTTCTGTGTTGCCCAGAAGCTATGGACCCCTTCATCCTCAGCAACACAGAGGCCAAGTGTGGATCCTAAAATGCTTGTGAATTCTCCTAGAGCTGTTACATGTTCTTACAGATATAGACACACATGCACATATGTATATATTACAAAACTATAAAAAGGAATAGAGAGTAATATCATGATTACCCATGGAGCTGAACCCAACTGTATCATAACAATATTTTCCAATTTGTGCTTCAGATTTTTTTATATATAAAATATTATAGGTAGAAGCCAGACCCTCTGTACCCTCATCCCTGATTCTATTTCCCTTCCTCCCTCTGCAGAGGTAACTGCTATCAGGAATTTGGTATTTATAATTTCATGTGTGTTTCTATACAGTTTGACCAAATTTTCTAAGTCCAGCAAGCTCCCCTCTGCCACATTCTTTCCTTCTGTTTAGCCTCACCTTTAAGTACTCCTTCAGGGCAAAACATCCTTGATCTGGCCTGGGGATGGGACAGTGACTCACCTATTTTCCAACATTCCCATCTTAGGTGGTCCCTCCTCTGTACTCCCAGCCCCTAGGGTTATGAAATCTGTTCTTAAGGGAGATAGGGGCTGGGGAGCCCGACTTGACTGGTGGCCCCTCGGAAGACATGCTTCAGTCTATAAATCCTCTTAAGAAACCATTTCTCGTCAGACTGGATTTGGTGGACTTTTTCTTTTGTCTTTAGTCTCCTTTGGCCTTTGGAAGTCTTTTTATAGAAACATAGTTTATTCTACCAATAGTAAATTTTAGAAACTGGTATATTTTAGGCATGATTTGGCAGATTTTTTTTTTTTGGCAGATTACTTTTTTAAAATTCAATGTTTTTTTTTAGTATTCATTCGTGGGAATACACATTCTGATTCATTCCTCTTGCCTTTTTGCTTTATTTCCACAGTTCGGGTTTGTCCAATCGCACAGCGAAGGGCACAAGTAATGAGTGTCGCCCCCATTAATGGCCATAAAGCGAACATACCCACGGAACCATGGACTGAAGCGAGAAAGAATGACTCTACGGAAGCCCCACGCATGACGTCCCGGGCTCCCTGCTGCTGCACGTTCCCCAGAGAAACACTTCACTAACTCCTTGTGCCGGAGCCGCCAGCCTGGGAATCCTGTATGCGAGCAATCATACCATATAAGCTTGTCTGGCTTCTTTTGCTCAACTTTCATCAGAGAGAGTCATCTGTCTTTCTGTGTGTGCCCGGGGTTGGTTCATTGTTTTTTTTTTCTTTTTGGCATGGCTGGGTGGCTCAGTCGGTTAAGCGTCTGACTTCAACTCAAGTCATGATCCCGGGGTCCTGGGATCGAGCCCCACAATGGGATCCCTGCTTGGCGGGGCGTCTGGTTCTCCCTCTTCCTCTGCCGCTCCCCCTGCTTGTGCGCTCTCTCGATCTCTCTCTCTCTCAAATAAGCAATAGTTTTTTTTAAAAGGTTTTATTCATTTATCTGACAGAGAGAGACACACACACACAGTGAGAGAGGGAATACAAGCAGGGGGAGTGGGAGAGGGAGAAGCAAGCTTCCTGCCAAGCAGGGACTTGGGGCTCCATCCCAGGACCCTGGGATGACCTGAGTTGAAGGCAGATACTTAAGGACTGAGCCACCCAGGTGCCCCAGTAAATAAAATCTTATATTAAAAAAAAAAAAAAAGACTGGGTTATAAGTTACTGGGAGGAGAGTCACAGAGGTCAAGTGCTATTTTTGGCACATCGTGACAAGGATATACCATCAACATGATCGATGACTGTTGGTGGCCTTGGTCAGCGACTGGAAGTAGTGTTGGGCTTCTTCCAGAAGTCAGTCTTTCCCCCTCTCTTTCTATCGCTTCTCAGCCTTTTGGCTAAGATCAAGTGTGTACTGTGCAGTTTAGGAGGAAGTCAGCTCAGAGTGGGGAGTTCGACTCTCTCTCCTTCGAGGCACAGTAGCCGCTTTGACCCTTTGGAATATTTCTGCATGGGAGATTTTGTCTCTTCCTCCTTGTTTATAGATTTATCCAATCATTTATTTATATCCGAATGGATTTATGGGTGTTTACTTGATACTTCGGGTTATAATCTAATACTACCTTATTTCGTAGCTTATTTCGTAGCTCAGTGTTGACCCCTGGGAACCCTATGTGGGCTCCTGTGGTCCTTTTGATGTGGGAAACAAGGGCAAAAGAAATGGAGCTTAAATTAAAATCTCCTCAAAGCTTGCAGCCCAGAGTGTGACCTTCCTGGAGGAATTCATGCCTTGATGTTTAAAAGTAATCTTATCTTGGCAGCAGCTGGCCCCTCAAGGTCCTGAAAGCCTCCTTTCCAGATTCCTTGGACGCTTGCGCTATACCTAACCTCAGCTAATTAGAAAGTACACAGTCACTCCTCACAATCCCAGCGTAGCTCTCTCTGCCCACAGGTCCCCTCCCATGAGTAGGGAAGGGGTGAAGGTACAGGGAGGAGAGACAGGACGTCCCACAACCATGACATGCTGCATAGGTCCTGTCCTGTCCCTTTGGTCCTCAAAGCTACACAGAGATTCATAACTTAATTGCATTTGGGCCATAGTACCCAGTCCACATAAAATTGACATTTTAAAAATGTGTTGGGGGGCGCCTGGCTGGTTCAGTGGGTTAAGCCTCTGCCTTCAGCCCAGGTCATGATCTCAGGGTCCTGGGATCAAGCCCCATATCAGACTCTCTGCTCAGCAGGGAGCCTATTTCCCCTCTCTCTCTGCCTGCCTCTCTACCTGTTTATGATCTCTCTTTCTCTGTCAAATAAATAAAATAAAGTCCTTAACATTTTTTTTTTAATGTGTTGGGACTTCTTTTGTGACCATGTAAGTAGCCTATGATTGAAACGATTAGGTGCCTGTCTTCGGCTTAGGTCATGATCCAGGGTCCTGGGATCGAGTCCCGCATTGGGATCCCTATTGGAGGGGAGTCTGCTTCTCCCTCTGCCTGCTGCTCCCCTGCTTGTACTCTTCTCTCTCTCTCTCTCTCTCTCTGGCAAATAAATAAATAAATCTTAAAAACAAAACACTGTGTTTAAACACTGTGTTTTAAAAAAAAGAATGACTGTTCTTTACTGGGTGAGTGTAGGGTTCTCTCTATATGTTTATTCAATACAATGTCATAATTCTATTACTCAAATGTTCTTTATGACTATGCTTAGCATATTTTTGGAAAGGAAAAGATGTATCAATTTCTGAGAGAAGGATGTTAAACCTTTCCCATAATCCAATTCCTCTTCATATGGATATCCCAATTTCTTGTAACTCCACCAGTATCGCCTTATTTTTTTAAGTCTGTGTGTTTACACATATACAAAGCCATAACTTTAATATCTTCATTTTATTAAATTATGTAACTTTGAAGCTTTGCGCAGTGGCAGTATCGTAGCCAATGAGGTTTATCGGAGGCGCGATTATTGCTAATTGAAAACTTTTCCTAAATTATGTACCTTTGATATCCTACTACTTCCTGAACTTTTACTTTTTTGTATGTTAATATTGATACCTTAGATTTCTGTGGTTTAGTATTTATTGAATATATTTTTTCATCATTTAATTTTCAACTTTTTGATTTGGTTTAGTTTTCTTTAAGATTTTATTTATTTAACGAGAAAGAGAGAGCACAAGCAGTGAGAGTGGTAAAAACAGAGAGGGAGAGGCAGGTTCCCCTCTGAGCAGGGAGCCTGATGTGGGGCTCGATCTTAGGACCCAGGATCATGACTTGAGCTGAAAGCAATGCTCAACTGACTGAGCCACGCAGGCAGCCCACATCTGGTTTTATTTTAGATGTGTATCTTGTAAACAGCATAGCGTTAGATTTCATTTTGTTATTCAGTGTGATAATCTTAAGTCTTTCAGTATGTACATATCCTGTTTAAGAAATTATTATTGGTATAGTTGGATATATTTCTACTATATTATTTTTTGACTTCTGTTAAACAGCTTTTCTCATTTTTTCCTATTTATTTATTTAATTTGTTTTGCATCATGATAAGTATACTCCTTACTCCCCATCACCTAGTTCATCCGTCCTTCCACCTACCTCCCCTCTGGTGACCATGATTTCGTTCTCTATAGTTAAGAGTCTGTTACTTGGTTTGTCTCTCTCTATTTTTTTCTCCTTTGCTCATTTGTTTTGTTTCTTAAATTCCACATATGAGTGACATCATATGGTATTTGTCTGTCTCTGACTGACTTATTTCACTTAGCATTATACTCTCCAGCTCCATCCATATTGTTGCAAATGGCAAGACTTCACTCTTTTATATAGCTGAATAATGTTCTGTTGTATGTATATACCACATCTTCTTTATCCATTTATCTATCAATAGACACTTGGGCTGGTTCCATAGTTTGGCTATTGTAGATAATGCTGCTATAAACATAGGGGTACACGTATCCCTTTGAATTAATGCTTTCATATTCTTTGGGTAAATACCTAGTAATGAGATTATTAGACCATAGGGTAGTTCTATTTTTAACTTTTTGAGGAACCTCCATACAGTTTTCCACATTGGTTGCTCTAGATTGCATTCCCACCAATAGTGGGCAAGGGTTTCTTTTCTCCACATCCTCACCTACACCTGTTGTTTTTTGTATTGTTGATTTCAGCCACTTGGATAAGTGTGAGGTAGTATGTCATTGTAGTTTTGATATGTAGTTCCCTGATGATCAGTGATGTTGAGCATCTTTTCATGTGTCCATTGGCCATCTGTGTCTTCTTTGGAAAAATGTTTTTTCATGTTTTCTGCCCATTTTTAAATCAGATTATTTGTTTTTTTGGTGTTGAGTTCTATCAGTTCTTTATATATTTTGGGTACTAACCCTATATCAGATATGTCATTTGCAAATATCTTCTCCCATTCAGTAGGTTGCCTTTGAGTTTTATTGATTATTTCCATTGTTGTGCAAAAACTTTTTATTTTGATATAGTCCTAATAGTTTATGTTTCCTTTTGGTTCCCTTGCCTCAGAAGTGATGTCTAGAAAAAACTTGCTACAGCTGATGTCAGAGAAATTACTGCCTATGCTTTCTTCTAGGATTTTTAATGATTTCAGCTCTCACATTTAGTTACGTCTTTAATCCATTTTGAATTTATTTTTGTGTATGGTGTAAGAAAGTAGTCCAGCTTCATTCTTTTGCATGCAGCTGTCCAGTTTTCCCAACACTACTGGTTAAAGAGATCGTCTTTTTCCTATTGTATATTCTCGCCTTCTTTGTCAAAGATTAGTTGACCATATAATTGTGTATTTACTTCTTTTTTTAAATTGTATACCATTGATCTATGTGTCTATTTTTATGTCAGTACCATACTGTTTTAATTATTACTGTTTTGTAATATAACTTCAAATACGGAATTGTGATACCTCCAACTTTGTTTTTCTTTTAACAGCTTTTTTTCCTTAAAGAGTTTTCCCCTTCTGTTTTCTACCCGTATGATAAAATATTCTATATTCACTTTTATTTTTATTTTTTTAAGATTTTATTTATTTGTGACAGAGAGAGAGCAAGTGAGAGAGGAATGGTATGAGCAGGGGGTAGGGAAATGGAGAAGCAGGCTCCTCGCTTCTCCAGGGAAGCTCCCGAGCAGGGAGCCTGATCCGGCTCTCCATCCCAGGATCCCAGGAGCATGACCTGAGCTGAAGGCAGACGCTTAACTGACTGAGCCACCTAGGCACCCCTCTTAGAAATTTAAATATACAACTACAACTAGTCCTAAGTATTCACCTGATAAAAATGAAAACATAGGTCAATCCAAAGATGTGTAATTAGATGTTTTTATCAATTTTATTTATAAGAACCCTAAGTTAAACCTTAAAGTAACCTAAAGTGAAGTAAAAACCTAAAGTAAATGTGAATGTTTATCAACTAGTGAAGATAAGTATCATGGCACATCCATTATGAAATACTAGCCAGCAATATTAGGAACAAGCTACTGATACCTTACACAACACATATGAATCTCCAAATCCTTATGCCAAGTGAAGGAAACTAAATATAAAAGGTTACATACTATATGATTCCATTTGTACCACATTCTGGAAAAGGTGAAACTGTATGGACAGAAATCAGATTAGTGGTTTCTGGGGACTAAGATTAGGAGAACAGATAGTTACAAAGGAGCATATTGGATATTTTGAAGTGAAGGAAAGATTCCATATCTTTATTATGATTATGACTACAAGACTGCACACTTGTCAAAAATTTTCAAGTTATACCTCAAAGAGATAAATTTCATCAAATGTAAATTATACCTTAATAAACGTGATTTTAAACACACATGAATATAATCCAGACTCTGACAATTTCACACCATTTCCTGTAATACCCTCTTGGTCTGAGCCAACACCATCTCTGTTTGGCCTCCTGACCAGTTTCCCTTCTTCAGCATCTTCAACTGGTTCTCAACATGGTAACCACTTACCATGAATTTAAGTCATTCCTGCTTAACACCTTCCCATTTTTTCCATCTTACAAAGGCTTATGAGAGTACCTACAAGACCTTCTCCCCATCTCTTAAGCACTTCCCTTGTCTTCCCTCTACTTCTTGTTCCTTCTTCCCAGCCACAGTAACTAAATTCTTTCTCCTACCACCAAACCTTTCCCATCGTAGGGTCCTGGCATTTATAACTTCCTCTGCCTCCCCCCAGGTGTCTGAACTGCTTGCTCCTCGTTTCCTTAAGACCCTCACTGAAATCTCACTTTTTCAGTGAGAGTTCCCCCTGCCACCCTAATTAAAATTATGATCTTCCCCAGCCCCTGGCCAATACTTCCTGTCTCCCTCTCTGTTTGACTTTTTTCTATAGCACTTCTACATTTTCAACATATTAGGAATGTTATTTATTTTATTATTTATTTTATTGATCCCTGGGTCCTTCTCCCCCTTCCCCCACCAAATTGAACCATCCAAAAAGAGATTTTTGTCCACTTTGTGGATCCCTCTCTCACTGTGTATAAAACTGTGTCTACACAGAATAGGTATCCAATGCATAAGTGTTGATTAAATAAAGAAATGAATGTTCATATGGTTTTTCTCCTTTAAAATGAATCACTTAAGTAAATTTGATAATAATACCATCTGCATTTCTCTCCAGAGAAGCAGGACCAATAGGAGATTATCAAAAGATTTATTTTAAGAAATTGGATCACTTGATTATGGAGACTGACAAATAGGAAATCTACAGAGCTGATGTCCTGATACTGGTCTAAGGGCCAGCAGGCTGATATAGAACCAGAAAGAACCAGAAAGAGCCTATGTCCCATTTCAAAGGCTCTCAGGCAGGAAAATGCTCTCTTACTTAAGAGAGAGTCAGACTATTCTATTCTGGTCTTCAAGTGATTGGGCAAGGCCCACCTACTTTAAGGCATGCAATCTGCTTTATTCAGTCTGTAGATGTCAATGTGAATCTCATCCAAAAACACCTTCACAGAAACACCCAGAATAATGTGTGGCCAAATATCTGGGCACCTTGTAGCCTGGTCAAGTTGTAACATAAAATTAACCATTACATCATAATATTAATATTACTACTACTACTACTACGTTACTTATAGACATTGAATTTCTTATATTACACCATGTGAAACTTGGCATTCCTGGAATAAGCTTCTTATTTTACTTATTCTGATACAGTGTTGATTTAAGAGCTGTTGAATTTGGTTTGTTAATATTTTTACCTAGTGTCTCTGCAATAGTTTTCAGGGTTGATGCTAATGGGTTATTTTCCCTTTTTGTCCTCTTGTCATGCAGTTTGGTATCAGAGTGTTCTAACTCATAAAATGAGGACTTTTGACTATCCTTAATAGCAGGTTTCTTCACATGTTTTAGAATTTAATTTTAGGCTCACTTCAAGTGGGTTTTGTTTCTTGACTTCTTTTCATATTTCATTTTCATTTCCACTTGGATCCACCTCACCTAGCCCACACTTTCCTGACCAACATCTTGTGACAGCTGCCATCTGAACCCTGAAATGTCATCCTGGACCAGATAATGGCAGTTTGGAGGCATCCTGACCTTGGTAACAATAGTTGGGGGGTCTCTGTCTTGTAGTGATCCTGAGGACATCTATGCAGTCTTAAGGCCAGTATGTGACTAGGCTTAGTTTTTGGTGGGGAGTTGGGTCTCCACTCCACATTCCTAGACCTTCATTGTTCTAGGACTGTGGTCTCCAGGTAATGGTTTCTTTCCACGATATCTTTCTTTCAGGACTCCGACTCAGCTTCTGACTTCAAGTAACTTGGCTCCTGTCTGTCACCTTGGTTGTTCATCTGCTGGGCTTGCCCAGAGGAGCTAAGCTCCCTGCTGACTTCAGACAAAGAGCCCAGTGGGTCAGAGGCTTCCAGGAAGCTTTCACTGCTTCTCTTGAGCCAGACATCTCTTTTTAGCTTTCTATTTTTATACCTTATCTGTCATGGCTGTGTTCAGAGCTGAAGGCTGGATCAAAGCATGAACTCATTGAGCCGTCTTGTCCAGAACACTTTTCCCTATCTTCCTTGTTTTCAATTCACTGCCTTGTTGCACAGGGATTTAAAGAAGCTCTTTCAGTCATCACAACGTCTTCTTATCACCTGAGTCATAAATGAGCAAAACAAGAAAAGGAGGGTTCAAGTGCCTCAGCTCAGGGTTAGTGACTGGATTGTTTACCTGCACAGCCAGGAGCCCACACAGGGTTCCCGGTCTTTCCCATTTTAGTCCCAGGTCACACTCGCTGCCAAGGGACAAGGAACACTGAACAGTCATGACATTTGTTATATACAATCCCTTTGTCCAGTAGTCAATGCTTATGATACCTTGGACATTTTGTGATTTCCAAGTGAGCAACATCAGAAGAGATAAGGTTTGATCTACTGTCACAACATGGATTTTCATTTAGATACTGTCACTCACACTTATTCCTCCTACTTAATTTTCTAGTCCACACTCTGACAGTCCATTAAGTTCAAACTGACTCAGCAAATGTTCACTGAGCTTCTGTCATTCTCAGGTGCCACCAGGGGATCCAGTCTGGTCTACGACTGGCCCAGAAAGGGGTGCCCCCAAATCATGGACAAGTAACCAGTTATCCGGTCAAGAAATATCTGTGAATCCCTGTCTACTTGCTGTATTCCTCACTGGTCCCAACAGAGGACTAACGACAAATGAGTTGGTAGAACTTGTCCTTCGAGAGCTTACAGCTGACAGCTGACAAGGAAGGTCGATGTGATTGTCAGTTACTGGTAGGTGGAGGTAGAAAAGGAAGCACAGTATAATGGATCTCTCAAGGAGAGAGGAAGATGGCCAGACTGCGATAAGAGATGGGCCTGGAAACTCTTGTTAGATTCCTGGCAAAAGTTGATACGTGCTGGCCTTTGGTGGGGCTTCAGAAATGAAAAAAGAAGACTAGTTTTGAGAGCTTTGGAGAACAGAGTGCCATGGTCACAAGTGACACCTTGTGCTGTTGGAACAGGTTGGATTTAAAAACAACAACAACAAACGTAAGGATAATGTTTGCACAGCATCTCTCCAGCAGGGACGGACCACTTCTGCCAGAGAGACTTCGTGTGTGTTGAGGGTGGGTGAAGGCTGGCAAGAGAAGGTGGTGGCATCTCAGCTCTACTGGGCAAGGTGGGTAAATTTGGACATACATCTGACTGGGTGCTCTCCATCCCTACTATCTAGGAACTTGGTAAATACTGAATTAGACTGACCAGTCATCAAGAGATTTATTTATTGAGAAAAATCTTAATGGGAGGGGTTTGAGCACAGACTCGATATTAATTAGAATAAAGATTCAAAGATCAAGGGTGTCATCAAAATCTTTTCACTATGTACACATTTAAAACTTAAAAAGTATTTTGGAATTTGCTCTTCTGAAGACTTCCTCTGAATACAGCTCCTCCAATCCTCTTCTGAGTCATGCCAGATACTGCCTCTGATTTTGTCCTTCAGTCCCTGTAGAGGATTAATCCTCATTAACCCAGACTGCCTTGCAGAAGGGCCTGGTTGAAATAGCACAGAAATCATGACAATGGCTGTGGACAGTCCCATTTCTACTAAAAAGTGACCTTCACACACATTCCCAGAAAGGCAGCCTGCACTGGTTTCCAATTCAGGCTTGCCAATGTCCTTCCATTTCAGGGACATGGGCCACAACAGTGTTTCTGTGTTATAAGGAATTGGAGGAACACCAAAATAATATCAGAAATGCAAGGAACTGAAGAGATGCTAATCTTATTCCTGCTTTACCTTGTTCTTTGGCTGACTATAACACCCAGCACATTGTTACTTTCATGATTTTAAATCCGCAGGCTTTTAAAAGGATTACACATATAATCCTGCGTAAACTGGACCCATTGGGTTTAAAAAAAAAAAAAAAAGCAAAAACATAAGGGCAATATTTGTATTCAAATGTCAAACACTGTATTTGTTGATTTAGTGTTCTTTCCTAGCAATAAATAGCATTCCAGAGCGTAATTAATTTATCATGTTCCTATCAGCATAGCATTTTTCCGGGACAAAAAGGGGGTGGGGGGGCACAACAATGTTATTTCTTTTGGAAAAGCGTTCTTAATTGGATTTGTGCTCTTTTCACAACAAGGTGAAGGTTATGGTTATTTGTAAATGTCAGATGCAAGGGCAGCTGTGATTCCTGACTTGGTGGGCTTGGAGCCGGTATCTCATCTTCCTTGGGTGACTCAAGGGTGCAGAGAACTTGTGCTGTGCTCCCAGGACCTGGGTAGAGGCAGCTTGGACAACTATGTTCATGGACAGTCTTGCTGCCCACCAGTCGGGCAACGCACAGCATTTGTTGAGCGTAGTACACAGTAAAGACTCAAGGCTCGGTCCTGTAGAGTTGAATTGGTTTCACGGAAAAGATAGTCCTTGCCCTGTGGTTTGTAACATGGCATCCACGAATCGCCCAGCACACCAGGGGTCCTCCCATTTCCTGAAGTGTAGGCAAAATGTTGCACGTCTGTGCCTTTGGAGGAGTGGGAGGAAAGCCATAGCTTTTCTCAAATTCCCAGGAAGATTCCTGAAAAATTAAGAATGCTTGCCCTAAAAGGATCAACAAAGCATTCACCTCTGACACAGCTGAAGAGCACTTGCAAGACAGCGAACCGGCTGGGACAAAACACGTGCGGAAATGAGTTCCCAGGCACGTAAAGAGAAGGACCGGCCAGACAAGGGGCTTTGTCCTGGAAGGGAAAGTCCTGGGACAGAAGTGACCCACTTGATACCTACAGACAGGCAGGATATTGAGTAAATGGGTCCTGCTCATTGTCCTTGTCAGGAAGGATATGGTGTGGGAGGGCATGTGGTAAACTCTCTAGCGTGTCTTCGCAGAAAATGCAGTTCCGGCCATTGGTCGCTATGCCAAAAGTGAGCATAAAGTTTCTAGATCTGTTGAGTTTTATAAGAGAAGCCAGACATCTTAATGTTTAGTATGAGAGATCTCAATTTTTTCATCTTGAAAAATGAAGTCAGAACTAAAGCAAACAGACAGACTCTAAGCCAAGAGGCTCAGAGCTGGTCACTGACCCCACATTTTAACCCTTTGCTGGAGATCTGGGATTTGAAAATATCCTGGAGCCAACTAGGGGACAATCATCAACCTGTCTGGATGTGGGGAGGCCGGGTTGTGAACAAACAACCAAGGTGTGTCTTTTGCTGGTCTGGAAGCTTGGAGGAGCAGAGCAGTGGAAATAAGGTCATGGAACTGGAATGGCCTGTACCCATGTTGTGGGTGGTTTCTTTTTGGAACAAGAGCAATCCTCTAGGGGGTGTTAGGAGAATGCCAGGAGACTGTGGTGTTTGGGAAGGATGCCCCTGGTGTGCAGGACCCCTAAACAAAGAGGAGCCCTGGGAGGAAACTGAGGCTAGACTTTCTATAACTGAGTGAATCAGATGGAGAGATGCTGGCCAAGGGAAGGAGGATAGAAGAGATGAGAGCACCATGTGGCCATGAGAGAAGATGCAGACATGCCGAGCCACCTGGGTGGGGTGCTGATGGAGCCATGGACAGCAGTGGGGGGACAGCACCCCAGGTGATAGGCAGGGTACAGGGTGGGGCTCTCTGCCATCACTCTGCACCTCATCTGTCACCAGTGGGGCGAGAATGAGGACTTCAGTGCCCTTCCTCTCTTTGTCCTTCTAGGGGAAGTATCATAAGTGAGCACGTGACTGCACTCTGGATATGCTCTGCTGCTACTAAAGAAAGGTTGTTTGCCTTACAGGTGTTTCTCAGTGACAAATGGTAGTTTCCCGGGGGATAGTAGGAGCCATGGCGTAAAAGGGTGAAAAAGCAGGAAGAAAGAGGGTTCAGGGGCCAGGGGATGTCCTGAAGCTAATGCAGGGGCATCTGGACACCAACAGAATCACAGCCAGGGGGAACAGCCAAGAAACGTCTACATATCTTGGTCCAGAGTCCATAAGAGCATCCTGGGTGGGTGGGTTACACTGCAGACCAGTCCTGTCTGATGGCAGAGCCGTTCTTCCTCCTAGAGCGTGTGAGCAAGGTCAGGAACAGAAGCAGGACAGTCAAATTGCAAATTGAGTTATAGGATTTTCCTAAGAAAGAAGGCAGAGTGGCTGGAGCTCTGGCTTCAGGTGCCCCCTGCAATGAGGTGGGAACTCAGAAGAGGAAAGTAAACCCACTGAGAAGAGCAGAGGTCTACCCTTGCCACCCTTTTCCCAAGACCCAGCTCCCAGTGAAGGGACCAAGAAGAATGGAGAAGGTGGAGGAACCAGAGAGAGAAGAGAGAAATGACCCACCCAAGGGCTATGTAGGCTGTAGCTCTATTGTTATGACTATTTTAATTTCAGTCACACCTGTAAGATGCGTGAAAGGTGAGTCTATAAAGGTAAAAGCAGGAAGAGAAAGACAGAAGGAGAAACCATTTCAAGAAACAAAACACAGTCAGGGCACCTGGGTGGTTCAGTTGGTTAAGCAACTGCCTTTGGCTCAGGTCAAGACCCCAGAGTTCCTAGGATCCAAGTCCCACATTGGGCTCCCTGCTCTACAGGGAGACTATCTCTCCCTCTGACCCTGCCCCCTCTAGTGCTCTCTCTCTCTCTCTCTCTCTCAAATAAGTAAAATCTTTAAAAAAAAAAAAAAAGAAAGAAAGAAAACAGTCTTTCTTGGCTATAACCATGTCTTACCATTACAAATAAGAAATGACAGAAACAGTATCATCATAATGAGATAACCTGTCATCTGTGGGATGGAGAGAACCAGGAAGAGAATTAAGAGCGCCACCACTCATATATGTCACACTTTTCGCAAATGCTGTCATACACACTGGGTGACAGGTGACAGGTGGGCAGGCCCCATTCCCCCGCCAGGGGACACAGTAATCTCACAGCTGGTGTGGGGCGCGCCACACACGGTCACCTGGCCTGCAGGCTTGCCCTGAAAGGGCTGCACACAAATTTGACAGGATGAACATCTTTGCTTCAATCCACTATCCATTTCCCCCCAGCGTGGAGTCTTTTGTGGAAAGATGGGCAAAAAGAGACCACCTCCATACAGGATCCCCGAGGAAATTTCCAGATTAAAGTGTGAGTATTTTTCCCCTAAATATTAAAGAACACAGAACTATTGCAACAAACAAACAAAAACAGGAAAAGGAAAATACAGAATAGTGTAAATAAGGGAATAGATCCCACATAAACCCGCGTTAGCAGACAATATCGACATCTTGGTGTTCTTTTTTAGTCTATCAGAGGTACCTCATGAACCACTTTTTGCTTTGAGACATTCAGATTCTAGCTATTGCAAGAAAATCTACAAAGAACGGTTTATGCATAAAGCTTCTCTAAGTTTCAGACCATCCCCGCGGAACAGACTTCGCAGAGTACAACTAAGGCATCCAGGCCAAGGGCACTTTAGGCTTTCCCAGGTGTCTGGGGTGGGTTTGGACCGGTACCCACGAAACAGGGAGGTGCCAACTCAGCCTTTGCCGGCTGAGCTGAGCCCTGGAATGTCACATGATCCCATGCGGCGAAGGACCCCTCTGAGGACTTCCTCCCCAGGAGAGCACCCACCCAGCCCAAGGCCCAAGAAGGAGAGTGAAGGAGGAAGACCAAGCCGAGGGAGCATCTTCAGGCTCTTGGTCAGGAATCTTCTTCCTCTGCTCCCCGCCTGCAGAGCGTGAGCCTGGATCTCATTCCCCAGAGCTTCCACGGGCCTGTCATTTGGAAATGGCCCAGGGGCCCAGCCTCGCCCCCCAACCCCCCCACGCTTGTGGGCAGCGGCTGTGAAATTGGCTGGAAGGTCACCTGGGCCCTTGTGCAGTTTGCCCCTCGTGGCCGGTCCCTCCGCCCGCAAGGACTCTGGAGCGCCCCGACCAAGGCGTGGGTAGCCTCAGCGACTGACTCCCGCGGGCGGGGACCGCACCTGTCCTGTACCCAGCTGCACTTCCAGCTCAGAGCTGGACGCCCCCCCCCCCCCCCCCCCCCCACCGCATAATTCTGGCGCATGGTTGCGTGGACACAGCTGAGCTGGGGGATGCGGCCAACAGGAGCCTGCTGGGGCTGTGAGCGTCTTTGAGTTATTGTTGGGAGCTGCTGGAAGGGACGTTTGTCCCGGCTTTTGGCGGAGGGTGGGGGTCTCCCGGAATGCCTTTCTCTTGCTTCTAGCCTGCCCACTGCAAACTCCCACAGGAAGGTCTGTCTGGCTGGCTGGCTGGCCGGCAATTGTAGTTATAGGGACTTTCTGCCGACCCTGAGCCCACCCCGCGCAATCCGAGGCGCTCGGCTGGGCAGCGGAGGGCCGGGTGGGCGGGGGCTGGTCTGGGGTGGGTCGCGGGGCCGGGGCTCCGCGGGGCAGCGCGGGGACAGGGCGGGGCGCCCGCGGGCTCCGGGAGGCCCCGCCCGCCCGCCTGCCTGCGCTGCCACCCGCCGGGGAGCGCGCCGCCTCGGGCTCGGCGGTCGGTGTCCTGCGCGCGGCCCCGCGGACCCCTGCGCACCCCGCCGCCTCGGCGCCCCGAACCCGGTAAGTGCACGCTCGCGCCTCCCGGCTCGGCGCCCCGCGCGCCGGCGCCCCAGTCGGGCCACTCTGATGGGGACCCCAGGGACCGGGTCTCAGCCCCCGGGGCTGGAGGCGCCGCGACCCCCCGCCCCTGGAGACGGGACGGGATGGAGGATTCGGCCTGCGCCTCCTTTCTCTGGGCCGGGCTTCACTTAGAGGCGCACGCGTCGGGAACGGTCTCACCGGCAAAGAACAACCACATTTCCCCATTTTAATGAAACCCCAGACATTCTTGTAGAAAATTTGGGAACTACCTCAAAGCGCCCAAAGAAAACTAAAACCGCCCGCGATCCCAGTCCGATCTCGGTTTCAAAGACCACGATCCCGCTCAGGCAGTACCTGCGGACACGTCCGGCCTCAAAGGGAACTTCTAAATTTCTTGACCAGGAAGGTTCTTGGGCCTTGGCATCTCCCTGGGGAAAAGGCATGGGATGTGGAGTACATTGATGGTATCTGCTCTTCCCTGTAGTAATTGGGGAACTTCTGGAAGAAGCTTGACCCAGTAGCAGCCTCGTGTATGTTCAGGATCTGTATCACCTGTTACATTGTCTCCCCCGCCCCACCCCAGCCACCCCGGATTTTTTCAACTGCTGTATGTGAACTGTTTATTTTGAGTCCCCATTTAGGTTTAAGAAGGAGCTTCTAGTTCCACTAACTGAAAGTTCTGGTCAGTAACCACTGCTGTCATTTAAGATCCCGGTGGTGAGGAGCTTTGCTGCGATCACACTGCTGTTTAAATTCATATGCGGTAACTTGCCGGAAAGCACCTTGACTCTGACCTGTGGATGGCTAAGGAGGAGGCCAAAACCTGCTTTCTGTGATCTGTTTCATAAGCCCATCAGAGGCCACTGAGGGATGGTTGTGAGGAAGGCGTTCTGTCTTTTAAGAATATCCCTGGAGGTCTGGCTTTGGACTGGTTCTTAGAAATTGGATTGTTTTGAAAATAAAGTACGCTGTAAAGACATCAGAGGACTCAGTCTTGTCATCTTAAGCCTCTGATGGTAGAGCTGGCGGTTGGGGCTTTCTGGTGGTTGAATGGGACATTTACTCATTCATGCATTCATGCATGCATGCCTGCATGCCTGCATGCCACGAATATTTATTGAGCTCCTACCATATGCCAGATGCTCCTCTAGACCTTGAGATGCCTGCAGAAGAACACAGGCACACAAAAGCTTGAGTTTCGGTGGAGAAGACAAACAATAAGCAATGGACATAATAAATAAGAAAAACACATTATATTAGCATAGTTTAAGTAATATGGAAAAAAGAAAGAAAAAACAGGATAAGGGTTATCAGGAGTGGAGAAGGGATAAAAATTCAGCCATACTATCAACAAGTACGGACTGCCTTAAACCTTTTTAGGAAGAAAGTAGGTTGTGGATACGTATGTAACTATGTTAATAATACCAATTTTAGGAATGCCTAGGTGGCTCAGTCATTAAGAGTCTGCCTTCGGCTCAGGTCATGATCCCAGGGCCCTGGAATTGAGTCTGCTCAGTGGGAAGCCTGCTTCTCCCTCTCCCACTCCCCCTGCTTGCGTTCCCTCTTTTGCTGTGTCTGTCTCTGTCAAATAAATAAATAAAATCTTAAAAAAAATAATACCAATTTTAATATACAAAATAAATAATACTAATAAAATACATAAATATAAATAAAAATAGTTTACATTTTATTATATAAAACCAGACTATATTGAAAGAGGTTTTCTTTTAGGACCCACCAATTTCTTTCAAGAGCATATTATACTTTATTGGTTATTTGCACTCAACAATCACATTGCATTTGTATTGAATCTAATACTTTGGCTCCCCATTTAATTCAGCAATCTCTTATAGAACGGTTCTGCGTGCTGGAGTGGGGACAAGGTGAGCAAGACCGTCTCTGACCTTCCTGAGCTTCTGGAAGGAAATGCCCAGACAAGTCCATAAATCACTGCGATACAAATTAGAATATGAGCGGTACAGTCAAGGCACCAGGTGATCAAAGGGGGAGAGGGGCATTTGCACCCAGGTTGGCATAGGACTAGGCGTTTGGAGGACCAGTAGAATTTTGACAAGCAAATATGGTGGTCACGCCCCTCTTGCAGAGAGAGCAACAAAATTTAGAGGTAGCAAAGTTATGGGTTTGTTCTGTGCCTCACAGAACCCTGTGTTATAATTGGGGGAGATTCCATTATGCTCAGTTTTTGGATAAGAAAACTGAGGCTCCTCAAATTTATTTAAGTTGCTGAAGGTGATAGTCCACTTGCCCTCTTTCTGTGTGACTTCAGCTGCCCTCTGGAGTATGGGAATCCTCCCGTCCATTCTCCACGCCAAAATGTCTGTCCTTTTTCCCATACTGAATTTGGCTGGGTCCCCCTCACCGGCTTGCTGATTCACATTCCCATCCTTCACACCCTGGAAGGGTCTGGGGGCCCCTGTTGGATTTTTATCTGCTTAGAAGTAAATAGGTCTCCAGAATTTGTCGAGATAAAGATGAAAATAATTGACAGTGGCTTCCAGAATATGCTTCCAATATGCTTGCAGAATTCTTGACGTAATAAGATCACATTTACCCAAATTAGGCTAATCCATAATTGGTTTTGCCCTAATTCTGCTTCCTCAAGCAAGTAAAGCCTAATGATGATTTCAGGACTGGCTGCTCTTTGAGGAAATGCTTCAAGAATGCTGTTAAGATGATAGGAACGTGGGGCGCCTGGATGGCTCAGTCAGTTAGGCATCTGCCTTCAGCTCACGTCATGATTCCAGGGTCCTGGGATCGAGCCCCGCCTCAGGCTCCCTGCACAGCAGGAAGCCTGCTTCTTCCTGTCCTACTCTCCTTGCTTGTGTTTCCTCTCTCACTGTCTCTCTCTCTCTCTCTCTGTCAAATAAATAAACAAAATGTTAAAAAAAAAAGATGATAGGTACGTTACGCCTGTTTACTAAGATAAGTAAACTGAGGCCCAGCGGAGCCCTGAACTCAGATCTCCTAGCTCTGAATCAGACATCATCCCCCCACCACCAGCATCTAACACTCTCAGCAGAAGTATGGATGGAGTCAGCCCACAGAAACCTTCGTTGCTCAGTAAATGCTTGAGAAAGAAGGCAAGGTGGCAGGGCTGGGAAATCTGTTCTAAAAGCTTCCAAGCTGTTATCAGTGCTGACAAGGGCACATAGCTGGAACATGTGAGAGAAATGCAAATGGGGGGGATGTGTGCCAGCACCATGTGACGTCCCTCACCGCCCTCTTTTCCTCTGGGTGCAGCTGGGGGCCTTCCAGAATCCCAGGGTCCTGGAGACCCAGTTGGTATGTGTGAGCTTTGGAGAAAAAAGAAAATTGTACTAACCTTGGTTAGGGGCAGTATCTGTTCTGCACATGGAGTCTCAAACCCACACCAAAGCAGATGCTTCTAGAACCCCCCTCTTTCTAGACCCACTAAGGCCAGTCTGAGAATGTTCAGCATGGGCGGGGCTTAAAACAGGTTGTGTTTAGAGTCGTACCTCCCTGGTTCCCGATGCTTCTGCCTCCCCCAGTCCCCTTGTCACTGTGCAAGCTACAAAAAGTAGGGAAGGGGGTCTTCTGATGGCATCTTTGGGTCCCAAGCCAGTCCTCATTTGGGTAGACCTGGTTTTACCTGATATAAATGGCCAGGTCCTCAGTTTCCTTGACCTTAATTCTAGAATCCAACTCCTTTCTGCAAAGTCCTGAGAACTCTTTATTCCGTACTAATAAAATGTGAGTTCATGGCTACAAGATTACATTTTAGATGTATTTTTGATAAGAGGCATGACCCTGGGCAGGTCAGCTGAACTCTGTGGAGCCCAGTTTCTTGTAAGTTAAAATTGCTGGCTTTGTTGCTCTTCAAATCCCTGTGAGTCCAGTGGTCTGAAACAGTGGCCACTGGGCAGGGCGTTGGCATTATAATGGAAGTGAACATGGAGAATGGGACATAAACCCCCAGCTGACATGCAGATTGAGTTCCTTTACACCATGCTGATTATTAAGAGGGCATTGCCAAACACATTTTGAGATTCATTACCCAGAACACCACGTGACCCAGCAGGCAGGCCTTGGGGGCACAGAGGGCATTTTGCAAAAGCAATACAATGAATTAAGTGTAAAGTAAGAAGGAGATTTTTTTCTTTAAAAATTCAGTCATTACTTGAAAGGCAGTTAATGAACCTGACTTTTCGGGTCTGGCAGAAGCTGTATCATTTAAGGTGCCCGTGTGAGTTAGGTGGGAAGCACTTGACTTATGGTGAAGACTTGAGAATTTCTCCCTGTGTCTCCTCTTCAGATTATATCAGGGACGTAGAAGGCCAAAAAAGAAAATCTAAAAAACAAATGAGGTTTGAAAATTACTTTATGAAATCATTTCTCTTATCAGATTCTTCCTGGCACTTTGCAGCATGAAAAATTGGTCAGTTTCCTAAGGTTCCATAGCCTGGTGGGTCTCAGCCTTAGCTACAAATCAGGATCACCTAGGAAGCTTTATGCCAGAAAGGAACCCACAGTCTTTGGAGGGGGGAATCTGACCATCAGTACTTCTCTTAAAGCTCTCCAGGTGATTCCCATGGGTCACCAGGTGGGGGTCCCCAGGCCAGCAGCTTCAGCAGCACCTGTGAATTTGTTGGAATGCAAGTTCTCAGACCCCACACCAGCCATTCTAGATCAGAAATTCTGGGAGTGGAGCCCAACACTCTGCATTTTTAGAAGGTGATTCTAAAGTGTGCTGGGGCACCTGGGTGGCACAGTTGGGTAAGCAACCGACTCTTGGTTTCAGCTCAGGTCCTGATCTCAGAGTCGTGAGATCGAGCTGCACATTGTCGGGCTCTGCACTTAGTGCAAAGTCTACTTAAGACACTCTCTCCCCAGCATCTGTCATTTCCTGACTTGTTCATTTTAGCCATTCTGACTGGTGTGAGGTGGTATCTCACTGTGGTTTTGATTTGTATTTCCCTGATGCCCAGTGATGTGGAGCACTTTTTCATGTGTCTGTTGGCCATCTGGATGTCTTCTTTGCAGAAATGTCTGTTCATTTCCTCTGCCCATTTCTTGATTGGATTATTTGTTCTTTGGGTGTTGAGAAAGGGGAACCCTCCTACACTGTTGGTGGGAATGCAAGCTGGTGCAACCACTCTGGAAAACAGCATGGAGGTTCCTCAAAAAATTGAAAATAGAGCTACCTTACGACCCAGCAATTGCACTACTGGGTATTTACCCTAAAGATACAAACATAGTGATCCGAAAGGGCACGTGTACCCGAATGTTTATAGCAGCAATGTCCACAATAGCCAAGTTATGGAAAGAACCTAGATGTCCATCAACAGATGAACAGATAAAGAAGGTGTGGTATATATATACAATGGAATACTATGCAGCCATCAAAAGAAATGAAATCTTACCATTTGCGATGACATGGATGGAACTAGAGGGTATTATGCTTAGCAAAATAAGTCAATCAGAGAAAGACAACTATCACATGATCTCCCTGACATGAGGAAGTGGAGATGCAATGGGGGTGGGGGTTAAGGGGGTAGGAAAAGAAAAAATGAAACAAGATGGGATCGGGAGGGAGACAAACCAAAAGAGACTCTTAATGTCATAAAACAAACTGAGGGGGGTGGGGGGGAGGGGGGTTGGGAGAGGGGGGTGGGGTTACATTATATGTTTAAATAAAAATAAAATTTAAAAAAAATTTTTTTAAAAAAGAAAAAAAAAGACACTCTCTCCCTCTCCTCCTTCCCCCACCTAAAATAAATAAATAAATCTTGGAAGGAAGGAAGGAAGGTAGGCATTTAAAGCATGCCAAAATTTGAGCACCACTACCTTAAAGCAAGACTGAGGATGGTTGGCCTGCCAGGTTTTTCAACGCAGATGTTTCTGGTTGCTTCCTCTGGCCATAGGAAAGTCCACCTTGTTTCAAGTAACAGGTCTTCTCCTATGGGTGATCCCATATGGGGGATCATCCTATAGGTGATCTCCTTCTCATATGGGTGATCCCACCCATATGAATTAGTTGCAGAAGTTACTGTTAAATTAACTTGCTATGTGGCACTATTGGTTCTAAACCAATTAACCTCTGGAGGTTGTCTACCATCATTCTTTTTTTTTTTGAGATCTTATTTGTTTATTTGAGAGAGAGAGAGAGAGAGCACAAGCAGGCGGAGCGGCAGGCAGAGGGAGAGGGAAAAGCGACTCCCAGCTGAACAGTGAGCCCAACGTGGGACTCGATCCCAGGACCCTGAAATCATATCCTGAGCTGAAGGCAGCTGCTTAATGACTGAGCCCCCCCCCTTTTCTCCCAAAGATTTTATTTATTCATTGAGAGAAAGAGCATACACACAAGCAGAGGGAGGGGTGGGGAGAGAACACAGGGCTCGATCCCACGACCCTGAGATCATGACCTGAGCCAAAGCCAAGAGTCAGATACTTAATCGACTGAGCCACCCAGGTGTCCTGGCTGATATTTCCTAGAGAGCTGGAAAAACCAACGCACTCACCCTCAGGACCCTAAGTGGGCACCACCATGTGTCCTACATTACGTCGCCCTCTCTGCACGCTGGGTCAGTGACCCAATAGCACCAGATGTCAGTGATGTTTCTCCCCATTTCCAAAGGGAAAAAGACTGAACAGGCCTAAGGAACGTGACCAGAGTCATGTAGTCGGAAAGCAGGAAGGCCAGAATCCAAACCTGGAGTGGAGGTGTAATTCCAACAATGGGTCTCTTTCTCCTCCTCCACTTCTGCTCCGTGAGTCTGGGATCTCAGAGGGAGACAGTGGGAGCATCTGTTCATTAGATACTCGGGTTATGAAGAATCAGGTGTTACACTGTCAAGAGGTATTAAGGAGTTCACGGACATCTCCTGAGCTGCTGCGTGCCAAGCGCCGGGCTAGGGAAGCTGCGGGGGGACAAGGTGGGGGACAGGGATGATGACTGTCATGAAGTCAACAGGGAGCACAGCGGCCTTTGTGCGCATGTTTGCTGGTGCTAAGCCAGCCCCACACATCAGAGAAGGCTGAGCTGGACTCAAAAGCATGAGTAGGTTCTGTGGGCCAGGAAGGAGGGGCTGCCTCTGTTGGAGATGTGGAAAGTGGCGGTGATGTGTACAGGGCTGGGCAAGCAGCCAGCCAGGCTGAAGCATAGCATCTGGGCAAGTGATAATAGTCAAGTAAGAGGGAGAGGCTGGGGTCCTCGCACTTGGCCCCATATCCATGCCGAAAAGGAGGTGTTTCACCCTAAAGGTAGGGCGGAACTTGGAAGGGCCTTTGAGCCGAGGACCGACCTATTGGTATTTGCAGTGGGGTCAACAGGTTTTGGGGTGGGTGGGTGGGTCCACAGCCTCTCTGCTCACTGAGGCACGTGGCAGGAGGGTTGTGGCTGAGGTGGAGGGGCTTGGGCTTTGGCTGAAAGTACATGAATCCTTGGCAGGTCATGGGGCACCCAGCTCTGGCACTCAGAAGGGCCCCTGGGGTCATGGCCATGTGGGTGAACCTGAACGGCAGGTGCAACCACCCAGGGAGAGGGCAGAGTGAAAAGAAAGGGCCAACAGAGGAATTCTGGGGTGCACCGACATCCCAGGGACGGGTAGAGGGAGAGGGGCCTAGGGCAGGTACCAAGCATCTTCCCCCCAAGTCTGGGTTCAGAGGTTGCAAAATTAAGCCAATTCTAAAAAATAGCTCTAGATTGACCTCTGTCCTAGCGAGACAATGTGTGATGTCACAGCCCCCACCCTAGCTGGGAGAGGCTGAGCCCCGCAGCACTCCTCCCGCCCCGCCCATCCATGTACATCGGAATTTCTCTTTCCACGGGGTTTCTGACCAGAAATTATGGTCCCGAACCGTCACCCTTAGTTTCAACAGCCCCCAAGGTGCCTCGAGTGAATGTTACACACAACGGCTTTGAGAGCCCTGAGAAATGGGTGAGGCCCTGGGAGTCTGGTCAGCCCTCCGTAGCCCCTTGTGGGTCCAGTTGCAAGGGAGGCCTCATCAAGTTGGCTCTGGGTATTCTGTCTCCCAGCAGGGACTAGGGGGTGGGGGGGGGGGGGGGCGGGATAGAGGCCAGCATGTTCTCAAAGATATGAATAAAACCTGTTGAGCTTATCAGTGACTCATGAACCCCCTGACAGAATTCCAGAGCTTCTTGGAAACAGAAGCTCTCACAGTTCCCAGACCTGTTCTCTGGGTTTTCAGTGATGGTGACATCCAGACTGAAGTGATGGGGATACTGTCCCTTTCCACATGGCCCGTGAGAGCCACTCAGCAGAGGACAGGGGGGCAGGGAGGGGACCAACACAGCACAAGCTAGAACACTCTGGCCCTTTTGAGGCCAAAGGCCAAAAGCCACAGTAGAAGGAGGAAAAGGAAGGAGAGGCAGATATGTAACCCTGTACCACTTACCCATCCTAGCTCGGGCCACTATGACCAAATCCCACAGCCTGGGGGCTTACACAACAGACATCTGTTTTCTCACAGTTTGGGAGCTATAAGTCTAAAATCAAGGTTCTGGAAGGTTTGGTGAAGGTTTGGTTCCTGGGGAGAGCTCGCCTCCTGGCTTGCAGGTGGTTGCCTTCTCATGGGGTCCTTGTGTAGGAGAGAGAGATTTCCCTCTCTTAGTATAAGACCATGGCTGGAGCAGGTTAGGGCCCCACCTGTACGGCCTCCTGTAACCTTACTTAGCTCCTGAAGACCTTATCTCCAGGTGCAGTCCACTGGGGCTTAGGGTTTCCAGATGTGAACTGGGGGACTGAATTCGGTCCATAGCACATAAACTAAAACACACACATGCACAATCCAGGGTGTATATGAGAGAAACTCATTCTGGGGCTCGCCTATGGAGGTAGGTGGTGGGAGCGGTGAATGGAAATAAGAGGAAATCGGGGCACCTGGTGGCTCAGTCGGTTAAGCGTCTGCCTTCAGCTCAGATCATGATCTCCGGGTCCTGGGATCCAGCACCACATTGGGCTTCCTCTTCAGTGGGGAGCCTGCTTCTCCCTCTGTTTCTGCTGCTCCCCCCTGCTTGTGCTGTCAAATAAAGAAATAAAACCTTAAAAAAGAAAGAAAAGGAAATCAATTGATTGGCCAGTCAAGAGAGGCTCTGTGCAAGAGGCACCTGACTGGCTCAGTGCGTTAAGCCTCTGCCTTCGGCTCAGGTCACGATCTCAGGGTCCTGGGATGGAGCCCCGCATCAGGCTCTCTGCTCAGCGGGGAGCCTGCTTCTCCCCCCGCCCCCACCCCCGCCTCTATGCCTGCTGCTCTGCCTGCTTGTGACCTCTCTCTGTCCAATAAATAAACAAAATCTTCTAAAGAGACAGAGAGAGGCTCCGTGCAGAGTCAACTGGGCGCCTGCCGGGAACTCGGGTGTGGGTCCGGGCCCCCCCCCTCCCCGGAGAGGTCACAAAATGCGCACGCGCGTGCGGGTCTGGGCCACCACACCGTTGCGGATTTCAGATCGCACTTCTCTTTCAGAAGGTTTTCTCGGCGAGCTCGAGCCCCCGCAGCGGAAACGAGAGGCCCGGGATGGTTCCGTCCAACAGCACCGCGCTGACGCCCTTCCTGACGGCGCTGTGGCAGCTGGGGACGGTGGCCCCGGGCGGCAACGCGTCGGGCCCGGCCCGCAGGTCGCCGCGCAGCGAGGACGGCCAGCTGGCGGCGCTCTACATCCTCATGGTGCTGGGCTTCTTCGGCTTCTTCACCCTGGGCATCATGCTGAGTTACATCCGCTCCAAGAAGCTGGAGCACTCCCACGACCCGTTCAACGTGTACATCGAGTCTGACTCCTGGCAGGAGAAGGACAAGGCGTACTTCCAGGCCCGCGTCCTGGAGAGCTGCAAGGCGTGTTACGTCATCGAAAACCAGCCGGCGGTGGAGAGGCCCCGCACGCACCTTCCCGAGATAAAACCTCTGTCCTGAGCCCTCGGTCGGTTAACACGGGGCCAGTTCTGCTTGGCGACCTGGTTTTTCTCATCCCGTGCCCGTTGTGCCCTTTCTGGTAGCGATGTCGTTAGGGTGTTTTGCAGATCGTAAGGGGTGAGGGGTCAGCTTCCTAACGCTCTTTCTCTGCAATCCCATTCCCTCTCTGAGGACTGCCAGCTGCTCCCCAGTTTCTGTCCCTGCCCTGTTGATTTTAGCAACAGTCCTGAGATCGCGGCCTCCGAGAAGAAGAGCTCTATTTCCCAGACTCCCTTGCAGGGTCCCAGCAAGGTCAGGTAGTGGCGTTTGGGCCCAGAGAAGTGGGATTCTTGAGAAGGAAAGGGTGCTGCTCCACTTCCCTTTGTCCCCCCTCCCCAGTGGCTGGGACCGGGGTGCGGTAGTGAGACAGCTGCGACTCTGGAAAAGGACAGCATCCTCAGGGATGGCAGAGCAGCGAGAGTCTGGGCAATGTCATGGGGCAGGGTGGCCCCACCTTCCTGCCCACCCGTCAGCTCAGGCATTATGGGAAAGAAACTAACTTTGACCTTCCTTAGACCCCTGTTATTTCGGTTCCTGTCAAAATAACAGAGTCAGTATCCTAACTAGTATCCTATTTTATGGGACTGAGACCAGAGGCATAATATTCCCATATTTGTCACTAGCTTACCCCCTACCCTAGTCACAGGACAATACCACTCTGCCCTTGTCACTAACGCCCTCGCTACAGTGGCTCTGGCCTCCTCTTCCCCCCTCCCACCTGCCCCTCCCCTACATCAACCCTTCACACACACTGCCTCAAACACGCACACTTTCACACCCACACGCACACGCATACCCACAGAGGCACACACGCGCACACAGAAACACACAAAGAGACGCTTCCTACTCAAACGTGTTAGTCTCAAAATAATTCACTTCCTACAGGACTGAGATGCCGGAGAAAAAATTTCCACTTCAGAATGGGTACCAAGGGGAGAGAGGGGTGCACCTGCCTCCCCAGAACCCCAGAGAAAGAGGGGGTCTGGGTAAGTGGTAACACATGGCATCAAGGGGACAGGGCCTTCCGAGACGATGTGCCCATCATGGTTGAATTGTGTCCCCCCGAGAAGACATGTTCAAGTCCTAACCTTGGTCCCTGTGAATGTGACCGTACTTGGAAAGAGGGCTTCTGCAGATGTCATAAGTGGAAATGAGGTCCCTGGGGTAGACCCACATTCATTATGACCGATGCTCCTATAAGACGATAAGGGAAATCAGGTCACGGACACACAGGGAGAACCCTCGTGAAGACAGGTGGAGACTGGAGTGACCCCTCTGTGAGCCAAGAATGGCCAAGGATTGCCGGCTACCGCCAGACCGGGAGAGGCAAGGAGACGCTCTCCCTACAGGCTTCACAGGGACATGGCCCTGCCACACCATGGTTTCAGACTTGGGGCCTCCAGAACTGTAAGAGGAGGAGTTTGTTATGTTTTATGTGGGTTCTGTTGGAACGACCACAGGCGACTCAGGCAGTGTCCTCCCCCCCGCTCTGCACCCTCCCCCAGAGACAGCAGTTTTCTTGGCCACTCTCCTCATCAGACAGAAGATTCTCTGGGAATCATCCCTCGAAGATGAGAGAGGGGGAAAAGAATAAGGGGGGAGGCATGTGGTGCTGGGGCTATTGTCCGGGGCAGCTAAGGGGAAGAAAATCCCCTTAGCGTTCCCTGACCTTCGAGAATCCCAGACAACACGCACCGTGGTTTCAGCCTGCTTACCCACAAGCATCGCTGGCCTTTCTCGGTGGATGAATCAGGAGCGGCCGACTGCAGCCCTTGCTTCATGGGCTGGACCGTGGTGCCTGCAGGAGAGTTTGGAGGCAGGGGTAAGGACATCTCTGGGGCAGAGCTCTGGCCTGGATGACTATAGTCCCCGTGATGAGTGCTTCTTGGGGTCAGAATCCTTTGAAAATCTAATAAAAGCTGTGATCCCCGGGACCCGAAAAATGCACATGGACACATTTTGCCCAGCATCTCGGGGGATCAAGGGCCGCTGGAAACCGTCTCACACTTGCTTGCCCCTCATGGACCCTGCATGAGCTATCTGCTTCCGACAGACACACATTGCCCATGGGAAGGCAGGTGGACCTGGAGTTCAGGTTTGGAGGGGAACCCTGAGCACATGTGACCCGTGATGTGAGTCAGAGCAGGCACAGCGGCTGGGACCCCAGGCCCAGCAGCTGGCGCTTACCCCCACTGGGATTCTTGGGACTTCTGAGGCAGAAGTAGGAGGTCCTATGAGCTGCAGTCCTTCCAGTCCTCAAGGGACCAGGTATTCAGCACCCTCCCCTCAGCACCCCTCAAACCTTTTATAAGCCACACATTTTCAGATACCTGTGACCATACGTTAAAATTTGGTTGAATATGCCCAGAGCACTTTGCATGTCCAGGTATTGTCCTGAGCTCTTTAGACACGGAATCTCTGGTCGTCTGGGTAGCTCAGTTGGTTAAGCAACTGCCTTCAGCTCAGGTCGTGATCCTGGAGTCCTGGGATTGAGTCCCGAATCAGGCTCCCTGCTCGGCAGGGAGTCTGCTTCTCCCTCTGACCCTCCCCCTTCTCATGTTCTCTCTCTCTCTCTCAAATAAATAAATAAAATCTTTAAAAAATATTAAACGAGATCTTAATATTTTGCATGCAATGTTCTCTGTGTTCCTTGGATAGGGCAACATGCCTTGGAAGAGTTAAGTTCTTTTTAAAAATTAAAGTCTTTCATTATAATCTGTGGTGTGTGTTCTCTTCAGATCATTAGGACATGTTTAGAAGTGGAGGTGGGCGCTTGAAGGCTCTGGTGAGGCAGCCCCAGGGGCTCAGGAATTAGGAAATAAGATTGCCCACGGGTAGTTAAACTGCCATCAGCCGCTGATGTCTACAGATAGAGAGCATAGGGAGCAAAGCCAACCATCTGGGAATTCAGGCACAGCCTTAATGGACCCGCAGGGTTTTAAGAGAAGCTGGAAATGTAGATATTTATTTGAAATCTCTTAAATGTTGCCACCTAATTCTGTTTTTCAGAAAAATATGCAAGCCAGGGTGCCTGGGTGGCTCAGTTGTTAAGCATCTGCCTTCGGCTCAGGTCATCATCCCAGGGTCCGCCTGCATCAGGCTCCCTGCTCAGCGGGAAGCCTGCTTCTCCCTCTCCCACTCCCCCTGCTTTGTTTCCTCTCATTCTGTGTCTCTCTCTCTGTCAGATAAATAAATAAAATCTTTTTAAAAGAAGAGAAAAATATGCAGGCCAAACGAAACATGACCTTGAGTTGAATTCTACCCAGAGACCACTGATTTACAGCCTCAGCTTTGAAGGGACAGAAGAGCTGCCCCAGCCCCAGGTCACCTTGCTATGGAGCAGCATGGGGGAGGGGTATGCACATCTGGCAAGCCGACTGCCCCACCAGTCCCCAGAGTGTGGTCCCCTGGCCACCGAACCCTGTGTCCCAGCCGCATAGCTTATGCCGATTCTGCTCCTCAGACTCTTGGGACGAGTTGTGAGGGTCCACCCTGGAGAGGTGGACCCACTGTATGTGCAGACAAATCAGACTTCGGAGCCTCTTAGGAGACTGAGCACTGAGCGGGGACTGCCATAAATCAGCCAGATGAGGAAATGCCATTTCGACCTCTGTGTCTCCTGGATCCACCCGGCCTGGCTGGGCAAGTGAGTTTCAGAACTTCTCTAGTGTAGACGGGCCGTGTGCCAGTCAGTGGACACTGGCCCTTAAAGAGTTAGCTCCAAGAAGGCTAATTAGACCTCTGGGAGGTTCGAGGACACACTCAAGGTCATTGGTTGCTTAAAAGAGGGAGCCCGCAGGATCGCTGCTTCCCTGTCTTTGGACCCGAGCCCTCTGCCCTCCCCTAGCTGCTTTAACAAGTCTAGGGCTCCTAGAAGTCTTGAGGTGGGATGGGTAACACCCTTAGCCACCACAGGAGCCAAGACTTAGTGAACACTGCAGGGGAGGGTAGGACTGTGAATTTACTGATTTTATTCTTTTGCATATGCTAAGTAAACCTGAGCATTTTTTAATAGGATATCATTTAGTAACATCAGACAATTTGCACTCAAAAAGGATCCTAATGCCATAAGGTAGCCCAGTATATTGCCCAAGCCATTAAAAAAGGGGGGGGTGGGGCACCTCGGTGGCTCAGTCCGTTAAATGCCTGCCTTCAGCTCAGGTCATGATCTGGGGGTTCTGGGATAGAGCCCTGCCTGGGGCTCTGTGCTCAACATGGAGTCTGCTTATCCCTCTCCCTTGGTCCCTCTCCCTCCAGCTTATGCTCTCTCTCAAATAAATGAATAAAATCTTTTTTTTTTTTTTTTAAGAGCAAAGAAAGCCAAGAGGAAGGCAAACTGCAAAATATGAGAATAAGGTTTGAAGGATTGCCTTTGCACTGGCTCTGGACTTCAACCTCTCCTCAGGACGCTCACAGCAAGAGCTAGACCTGAGCCGACAGGCAGAGAACATTCCTGTGGGCTCCGCAGCCTTTCAACTCCCAGGCAAGGCTGCGCTGAGTACGACCTGCGTGTGGCTCGCTGGGGACTACGCTACCTTAAACCCACATCCTCGGGTCACGTCCCTGCGGAAACAAACGAGATATAAACACTAAGTCAGACGAAGGGAGATAACCGAGGGCTGCTACGAGGACTTGCAGACAAAAGACCTGCACTGGGAGCTATGAATGGATTGATAAGGGGTGACAAATTCTTTAAGTGAGCCGACTGGCTGGATACAGAGAAATCTAAATATGAAGAAAGGGAGTCTGGAGATTGAGAGGGGGCACTGGTGTGTCTACTTGGCCTCGCCAGAGCCGAGTATCGAGATTTCTTTTTTTTTTTAAGATTTTATTTATTTATTTATTTAACAGACAGAGATCACAAGTAGGCAGAGAGAGAGAGAGAGGAGGAAGCAGGCTGTCCGCAGAGCAGAGAGCCCGATATGGGGCTCGATCCCACGATCCTGGGATCATGACCCGAGCCAAAGGCAGCGGCCTTAACCCACTGAGCCACCCAGGCGCCCCGGTATGGAGATTTCTAAAAATACTGAGTGTTGTGGGGGGTCCCGGCGCGGGAAGGCGCTGTAGGCGCGGCTGCCCCCTGGCGGTCACGTGGAGGCTATTTCTCAATGCGCGGGGATCCCGGAG
This sequence comes from Taxidea taxus jeffersonii, assembly GCA_003697995.1. Taxonomy (NCBI): domain Eukaryota; kingdom Metazoa; phylum Chordata; class Mammalia; order Carnivora; family Mustelidae; genus Taxidea; species Taxidea taxus. The sequence goes on from RCUC01127404.1 coordinate 47,809, forward strand.
CACCTGACGCCCCGCGATGCGGGCTTGGGGCTGGGCCAGGCGCTCCGAGTGGGCTTTAGACACTCTTGGGAGGCCAAACTTCTTTTCACTTATCAAGTTCCGCGAGACAGGGCTCACCGTGGGCACCACCATGAAACAGAAAAATGCAAGCCTGGAAAATGAGCAGCAGTCCCCAGAAGTAGCTTCTCTGGGCAGGGGCTCTGTAGGCTCAGAATTCTGGGGAAGTCACTAGGACCCCCTCCTTTGGGCTGGACTCTGCTTACGCCCTTCTCATTTCCAGAAATGATACTCTTTTTTTTTTTAAGATTTTATTTATTTATTTGACAGGTCACAAGTAGGCAGAGAGCAGGCAGAGAGAGGGGTAGGGAAGCAGGCTCCCCAGCTGAGCAGGGAACCCGATGCAGGGCTCAATCCCCGGACCTGGACCCTGAGATCATGACCTGAGCCAAAAGCAAAGGCTTAACCCACTGAGCCACCCAGGTGCCCCCAGAAATGATACACTTTATCGTCCTTTCCAGCTTTGGAAACTGGTCTCTCACTTAGACCTAAGCCCCTTTCAGTTTCAGGCCTGTGACCACCTATGCTTTGTGTGGAGAAAAGTCTCCACAAGGTCAACCTCAGAGCGCCTCTGATGTTCTCCACCTCCTCCTCATCCCAGCAGCTAGGGAGGGATTCCTGCTTCAGGGTTTTGAGGACCTCGAACATGCCACAGCGAACACTGGACAGATGAGACCAACAACAGGCTATTGGTCTCCTATACCGACAGCCAGAGGAAGGGGGGATACCACACGCCATGGAGGGGCTACACGAGAGTCACAGTCAGGAACAGAATGGGCTTGTAGGGCTGTTGACTCTCGTTTCCTTTGTACCTTCCACACCTGCCACTGAGTGTGGACTCGGTTTCAAAGCTACAATGTGGTGGAAGGGCGTGCAGGAGGGGAGCTGGGTGGGTTCACTGCCCCACTCCCCACCAGTGGGTCTGGAAGGCTTCCCCCGGAGAGGACGGAGGTGGCTCTGTGGTAACTCAGCAGCAAAAGGCCTTAAAATAGCATGAAGAATGGACAACGTGCCTGCTTTCAGGAAAACCCAGGAGATCCATAGGAAAGAACCTAGTGTTCCAGGCTCCTTTTGAAACATAGCTTTTCCATGAGAATTCGGTGATTATATTAATTTTCTAAGGCTACTATAACAAATGACCACACAATTGGTGACTTGGAATGATAGAAATGTATTCTCTCACAGCTCTGGAAGCTAAAAATCTAAAATCTAGTTGCCAGCAAGGGCCGAATGCACTTCCTCAGAAGGCTCGCAGGGTGGAGGGGTCCTTCATGCCTCTTCCAGCCTCTGGTGACCCCGGGCACTCCTTGGCTAGTGGCTGCCTCACTCCGGTCTCTGCATTTGGCTTCACTTGGCCTTCTCCGCAGTGTGTGTATTTTTCCTCTTCTTCCGAGGACAAGAGTCCTTGGATTGAAGACCCCATCCCAATCCAGGCTGATCTCCTGTAGCTCCTCACCTTAATTACATCTGAAGTGACCCTATTTCTAAATGAGGGCCCATTTGGAGATTCTGGGTGCACGTGGGTTCCATGCAATCCCCTACTGTGATTCTAGGCCAAGAGTTTAGAAAGTGCCTTTCCCAGAACGAGTGCGGAGTCCTCGGTCAGTGTTTCCTGTTCTCACCAAAGAAGGTTGCTACTCTACACCCAGCTGTGACTTTTCTCAAGTGACATTTCCCCGGGCACGATCTCATCCCGCAGCAGACGTGCCTTACCACTTCCTTGGTAGCTATCGGTCAGGGTCTGCTTGGAAAAACAGAGGCCTGTTTATTCTGACAGAGAAATTAATGTGAAGCATTCGATGTAAACACAAAGAAATGGACGTGAGAAAACAGAAGGGACAAAAAAGGGAACCAGAGATGCCAACAGCAGGGAGCAGCCTGCAAACAGGAGGACACAAAAAAGTGTGTGTGTGTGGCGGGGGGGGGGGGGGCAGGGGGCAGTGTCTGGCTACCCCGCTACTGCTATGTAGCCCATTGCCCTGTAAATCCTACACCCCTGCCTGAGCAGGGACTTGGAAGCAAGACTGTTTGTTTGGTGCTGAAGTGTAAATGCACCCATGGCGGCTTACAGGCTGGATGCTATCTTTCGAGGCCGCATGCTGCGCACTCACTGGATTGATCATCCTGCCTGTTCTACTTCAAGGAGTGGCCTTTCCTGGGGCACCTGGGGGGCTCAGTCGGCTCAGCATCCAACTCTTGATTTCCACTCAAGTCATGATCTCAGGGTCCTAAGATCAAGCCCTCTGTTAGGCTCCACACTCAGTGGGGGTGTCTGCTTCCCCTCTCCCTCCCCCTCTGTTTGCTTAGCCATGCTCTCTCTCTCTCTCTTAAATCAATAAATCTTTTAGTAACATAAAATAAAATAAAATAGGGTGGCCTTTCTGATATTGGGGCAAAAAAAGAAAAGAGAAACTCCACAAGTTTCCGTTATGAAGGAAGTCCCCAAGAGCTGGGAGCACTGCATGCGGCCCTGTCAAGAATTTGTGAATTCAGGGAGCAGCTGAGCCACTCACTCAAGGGCTGGCCCTGCATTGGAAGAGAAAAGGAAAGACATCCTCCTGCGGTCAAGTCAAAGGGAAGGCGAGACGTCCACATGCACCTGGGAAAACTAAGAAACCGAACCCTCATTTAAAATGGAGTCTGAAGGTGGGTAGGGGAACTCACATGCCATACCACTTCTGGCCAACAGCCAACCAAAGGGAAGACACACAGCTGGCATTCTCAACACAAAGTCCATACTTTACTACCCCAACAGCAGGAAGAAAGATTTTCTCTGGCCCCAGCGACAACCCAGCCAATGAGACACAGTAGCAGCTCAGCCAATGAGAGCTAAGCACAGTCCCTGCACTTCAACCTTCAGTTTCCCCCCCAGGACTTTGTGTTTACAACAACGCCGCCCAACCCCATTTTCCCTATGAAAGACCTCTCCTGTTTTCCAGACTTGCTTATGGTTTTGTCGAAGTTGACTTGCCCGACATTGTGATTCTCTGTTATGCTTGAATAAACCCATCTTTTGCTCGTAAAATGAGTAGAGTTTTATTTTTAAGGTTAATGGAGCCATGAAGGAAACAAGGCAGAAGATGTATTTTCTTTGTGCACATGTGTTCACAGGATCTTTGGGAGAAATTGAGCAGATGTGTTCCGATGCAGCCAGATGAGGGTGAAGACATGTGAAGACTACCGTTTTGGAGCTGACTTCTTGAGTCAAAGACGGTAAGGCCAACTTCAGCATTGAGGGATTCAAGGTGTCGTTCTCCCCAACTCACAAAGGTTATACCTGTACTCAGTCACCAGATGTCTGGACATACTGACCGTGGGACACACTCCAAATGGACACGCCAACTCAGTAAAGAGCAGTCACTTGTCCCACTGCTGAACTGCACTCAGTTCTGGGACAGCAGACCGCAAAACATCACGCTGCCAACACGGGAACCTATCATTGGATTTTGAAGACATGGAGGAACATTTTAGACCAGAGTTTGGGCAACGATCGCCCCGCAGGCCAACTCATGCTGGCCTGTCACCTCTTCTTATAAATAAACTTCTTTTGGAAATATTTACACAGTGATTTACACATTGTCTAAGGCTGCCCTGGTGCAACGGTCAGAGTTGTGCCGTTTTGACATCATATGAATCAAAAATCCAAAATTATCGACTATCTGGCCCTTTAAAGAAAAAAAGAAGTGTGCTGACTCCTGTTCTAGAACCATCCTAAATATTTTGAATGTGTGGCCCAACTTGGTAACTTTGGCCACATATGGCCCTACGGATGCCCAGGCCGGAACATGCAACTTCCGGAGTCAAGGTGAAAGGCACAGTGAGCGCTCTCTGAAGTCAAACTGAGGCCCATCCCGGCTGAACACGCCCCACGGATCTTCATAGCAGTTTTGTCGGTTAGGCATAGAATACCAGAATTTGGAATTTAAAAAAAAAAAAAAAAAACAGTGACTCATTAGGCCCAGAATAATGCACTTCGTAACTTTTTTTGAGTGCTTCTGTGTGTGTTAAAGTCCACATATCTGACTATTGTGCTAAGAAAACAGGCCCCGCTCCTGCACAGAAACCTGGCTGGTTTTATGGGCGCCCTGCGTTGAAAACCCTTGGGCTGGACCCCCAGGGAAACATCAGGAGCGGGGTCTGGTTGTCATAGCAGCCGCTCGCCACGCGGGGGCAGACCATCCCCGGCTACCTCCAAGCCCTGCCCCGCAAGAAACCTGGAGCTGCAGTCTCTGCCTTTAGGGCCCCCTGGGAGAGAGGAGGTCTAGTGGGGTGAACATCGGGGCAGATGCCACTGAATTACTGGATCAGTAATTACCGGCGGCACTGAATCAGAGGCAGGATGAATTACTGAATTTCAAAGGGCTTTTTTGGTAAATGTCAGGGCAACCTGCACGTATGGTTTCCATGCTTCATTTGATTCTATTGTGAAGCAAGCTATTTCTCTTGCACAGGGGAAGGTTTCTACAAGAAGAAGCAAATGGAGCTTTAGAGGATCGGATTAAAAAATATTTGAAAGCAAGTATTTTAAACATGCTGGCATGGAAACGGCTGATCCCCCATAAAGAGCTAATATGTTTATTGCAAACTCTTGGCTCTTAAAAAAATAGATTTGTCTTTTTAATAGGTAAGAGACACACGGTAAAATAAATAGATAAATAAATCATTAAAAAGGATACTGCTTAGAAGTAATGCAAGGATTCTTCGGTCTCCTTTCTGAGATAGTCTGCGTACTTACGTGAATAGCCAGCTTTTGTGTACAAAGGGTATTCAACACACCGATCTGCACCAGGCTAATTTTTTCCTACTTAGTGATATATTGAAGATTGTCCCACATTAGTGCATGGACATCTTACTTCATTCCTTTGAATGCGTGAAAGCTTCAATAGAATCCCGTTGAATGGATTTCCATGCCGGCCTTTTTTTTCTTTTTAAGATTTTATTTATTTATTTAAGGGAGAGAGAGAGACGGGATGGGGGCAGGAACAGAGTGAGAGGGACAAGCAGACTGTCCTGAGTGCAAAGCCTGATCTTAGGACCCTGAGATCATGACCTGAGTGGAAACCAAGAGTGGATAGGAGGGTGCTGGTGGGGGAGGAGCAGGGCACGAGGTTGAGAGAGAATCTTAAGCAGGCTCCACGCCCAGTGCGGAGCCAAGGTGGGGCCCGATCTCACCATCCTGAGACCATGATCCTGAGAGCACAACCTGAGCCAAAATCAAAAGCCAGTTGCCTAACACACTGAGCCACCCAAGTGCCCCATTTCTATGTTTAAGGGACAACTGTCCTTTTTCTTTGTGACTACCTATTTACATCTTTTGACCATCTTTCTGTTGAGTTGCTGACCTGTTAATGTTAAAAGCCTGGAATATTTTTAAAAAATGTGACACTCTATCATACAAGTTGCAGACGCTTCCCTGGCTTATCCTCTCTCGACTCTGCTAATAGTATTTCACTTTTGCCCCAAAGAAAAATTTAATTCTTAGGTAGTTCATTTTGTCAGTCTTATCTTTTGCGATTTCTGGCTCTGGTGTCATGCTTAGAAAGACTGCCACAATCTGGGATTATAAAAATAAACCTCCTGTGTTTGTGCTCGCACTTCCATGGCTATATTTTTAAAAATTATAACTTAGCTCCATCTGGAATTTATTTTGGTGTAAGTATTAAAGCAGAGATTCAATTTCACTCTTTCCCAGATGTCTCTGCAATTGTCCCCTGGCTTCATGAGATAACCCAGCTTTTCTATGCTAATATGAAACACCCTTTTATTTAATACTATTTTCCTGGATGTTTTCAAGTCTATTTTCAGACTTCATTCTATTCCATCGATCTGTCTGCTTGTTTGTATGCTGGAATCAAACGCTTTTTATTTCCGTGGCTTTGTAATACATTTTAACACCTTGCAGGGATATTTTATTCCTTCCCTCCTCCCCGTAGAATTTTCTTAGCTATTCCTGCATGTTCCATTTCCCATATACATTTTCGACTAACTTGTCTACGTTAATTTGAATGAGGCCAGGCTCTCAAAGTCTTTGTTTTAAATAAGAAATCTAACAGGTTTTTTTACTTCATGCCTCCTGTGAGGGAAGAGAGGAGCCAATGAAAGAAAGTTCACAAATGCTTAAACCTTTGGAAAAACAGAGGGATCTTTTTAAAATATTTCTGTTAGAGCCAACTTCATTATGTAAGAAGACCGGGTGGCATTAGAGCCTTTGGGGGGAGGTAAGGTTACCTTTCTCAGGGCAGAGCAGCAAACTTGAAAAACCAGGGAACTTGCCTACTCCTTTGTTGGCATAACGTCTGCAAGGAGGGATGTTGATGATGAGAAATGCTGTCTGCTCTCCTCTGTGGCTGCTGGGGAAAAGGATCGCTTTCTCCCTTCAATTCTCCTGCACTTTTGCTGTGATTTTTCAAGCCTCAAAGCCAGAATACTCTTCATTGGTACTGAGAGGGGGAAAAAATGGGTCTGAAAAGCATAAAATATGGTCCTGGAAAGGAAAAGAGAGGAATAAGATCATTAACCAATGGAATGTGGGTTGGAATCATTTGACATTCAGTGTGTTTCTGAAATACAAAACAAAACCAGAATGGCAACAAAAACTAAATACGAAATCCACAGATTTATTTTGGGAAGACTTTGTCATCTTTACACAAGTGAGTCTTTCTAGCAAAGCATAGGAAATTGTTGTATTTAGTCAAATCTTCCTTCTTGTCTGTCTTTTAGATTTTTCTTTGTGTATGAATTGTATACATTTATTGTGCCTTGGGTGTTTTATCTTTTTTGGTTCTTTTTTTAAGATTTTATTTATTTATTTGAGAGAGAAAGAGTACAAGTGGGGGAAGGGCAGAGGGGGAGGGAGAGAGACTCTCAAGCAGACACTTAACTGACTGAGCCCCCAGGTGCCCCATTTTTGGTTCTTATTGTTAAGTAGAATCTTTTGTTTAATTATATTTACAGAGTGCTGTGAATACAAATCTTTGTATTTTTTTTATTTTATTTTATTTTATTTATTTATTTGGCAGACAGAGATCACAAGTAGGCAGAGAGAGAGGAGGATGCAGGCTTCCCGATGAGCAGAGAGCCCGATGCGGGGCTCGATCCCAGGACCCTGGAATCATGACCTGAGCCGAAGGCAGAGGCTTTAACCCACTGAGCCACCCAGGTGCCCCTCTTTGTATTTTTTTTACTATTTTTTCTACACACTCAGCTTATTGAATTATTCTACCGTTGCTCATAGTTTTGCCATTGATTCTCTGCATTTTTCCAACCAAACAGTCAAGAATAATTTTTGTTTCCTCCTTTCCAGGCTTCATGCTTCTTGTCTGAGTCCGACGCTTCCCCCAGCACCATGTTCAATGGCAGTGGCGATGACAGGAGATTGCACCTCTCCCCTCAAGCACAAGTCTCGTTTCTGACTTGAGGTTTATTTAACTTGGCATTTTTAGAGACTTAGCTATCTTCTTACTTATCAAGACTTTAAAAATCAGGATGAAATTGGAATTTAACAAATGCCTATCATCTGTGAAGATGAGCACATTTTCCTTGGACTTCCTCATGTGGTGAGTCACATTCGTAGTTTCCCTGATATCAGAGAACTCTTCCATAACTGTATCAACTGCACGTATTTGTCGCATTTATTATTTGAATGTGCTGTGGGATCTGCTGGCTAATGTCATATTTGGAATATTTACATCTGTCTCCGTGAGTAAATTTGATCTGTGGTTTCCTTTTATCACGGTGGTTTTGTAGGGAAGCTGTCTTCTTTCTCTAGACCCCATAGCAGTTTAAAAACAGCATTCTCTAATCAATAAAGGTTTAGTAGGATTCTCGTGTTGCGCTGAGCCAGACGCATCTCGGGATGGATGACTTTTTTTTTAAGAGACAGCATGCACACAGGGGGCAGGGGTAGAGGGAGAGAGAGAATCTCAAGCAGGCTCCACCCCCAGCATGGAACCCGCTTCGGGGCTCCATCTCACCACCCTGAGATAATGACCTGAGTCGAAATCAAGAGTCAGGTGCTTAACCAACTGGGTGGGTGACTCCTTAGCAAGTTTTTCAGCATAGTCTACAATAACTGATATTTTCTGATTTTAAAAAAATCTCTTCTTTCAAAAACCATTTTGATTATTTATATTTTCCTAGAAAGCCATTCATTTGGTCAAGACTGTCCGACCGATTTGCACAGAACTGAGCAGAAGGGCATCATTTCTTTGATTTCCTCTATAGCTATGGTTATTCCATTCGCGATCTCTGTTTGGTGTATTTGTGCTTTCTCCTTTCTTTCTTTATCAGGGTAAATAATGGTTTCTCCATTTTATTTATTTATTTGTCCTTCAAAGAGCCAACTCTTAGATACATTATTAGCATTATTGTTTTGGGGGTTTCTAAATTCTACTCTTATCCCTTTTAATCTTTTTTCTCCCTGCTTTCTTTAGGCTCATATTGCTATTCGTACCCGCACATCTGGAATTAGGTACCAATTTAAAATTTAAAGCGACTTTATTGAGATATAAATTACATACCCTAAAATCTGCCCACTCTAAGGCTAGTAGCTGGATGGCTCTTCCCACTCAGGCCTGCAGGGGGCAGAACTGCAGTGGGAAATGACAGCGGGGCCGGCTGCTTCCGCACTATTCCTCTGCTTCCACTCCAGAGACTCCATAACTGTGCTGTGACTGAGCAACAGGCAAGTGTCTCCAGCTGATGCTTTGTCTCCTGGGGATGCTCTTGAAGCCTTCCAAGGTTTTGCCCCAAGCCCGAGCTCAACAGCGCCCCCCGTGGCACCTGGAGGCAACAGCAGGGGAGGGTTACTGGGCTGCCCTCCCTACCTGTTTGGGACCAAATCCCAGAGGGTCCTGCTCAACCTGGAGGCCTTAAGAGGGGAAGTAAATGTGGGATTTCCTGCTAGCCAGGCACTGGGAGCTCAGGTAGTTAGTTGGGAGAAGACATGAGGTGTGGCTGTATTTGCACCTTGGATGTGTTGGGTGGTTCCTGTAATCACAATTTATTACCCTTGGTTTTAAAGCTAAGGTTTGAGGTTTGGCTTGACCACAATCCCATAGTTAGCAAGTAAGAAAGCCCCAGCTAGAACCTGGAGCCGCCAATTCCAAAGGCTGGGAGTGTCCCTCTGCACCTCCCTGGAGACAGGATATGACATTAAATGTCCCTAAATGATGGAGACAATGACATTAAAAAGGAAGGCAAGGGGCGAAAGGGTGGGGCAGTCAGTTAAGCAACTGACTCTTTGTTTTGTCTCAGGTGAGGATCTCAGGGTCCTGGGATCAAGCCCCACGTAGAACTCCATGCTCAGTTCTGGGTCTGCTTAAGACTCTCTCTGCCCCTCCCCAATGTGAGTGCACTCTCTCTCAAATAAATAAATAAACATTTATTTATTTTTAAAGATTGTATTTATTTATTTGACAGAGAGAGAGAGAGAGAGCAAGCACAAACAGGGGGAGTGGCAGGCAGAGGGAGAGGGAGAAGCAGGTGGGGAGCCCAATGCAGGACTCAATCCCAGGGCTCATGGGATCCCAGGATCATGACCCGCGCAGAAGGCAGACTCTTAACCTACTGAGTCGCCCAGGTGCCCCTCAAATAAATAAGTCTTAAAAAAAATTTTTTTTAAAGGAAAGGCAAGAATGACATACAAGTTAAAGATTTTTTAAATATGCAAAACATCTTTTAAATGGCCTCTGGAAGTTTGTACCTCCCGCAAAGGCAGAAACATCTGGAATCTACGCTCCTGGTCAGGAGAGCCTGCAAGTGTCCTTTGTCTGGGGCAAAGCAAGGAAGAAGTTCAGTTGCCATCCACAGGACTCCCAAACCGTCATGTTTAATGTCCTTCTGTGCTGCAAGGAGACAGAATTGGTTGGTGAGTTCTGCCTTCCCTAGAAAAATTCCTTAGAAAGAATGTCAAGTGTGATTATGAGCATGTGTTTATTGACGTTTTCTTAAAAGTGCCAATTCTGACATCCTGAAATGCAAAGACACTTTGCTTCTTTTCCCGGATAGTCAAATTTACATCCTCGCTACCTTTGCCCCCAGTTTGGACATCTTCTAAGCTGACTGGTTCTTTAGTAGAGAAATGAAAAGAAGAGAGAGAGAGAGAGAGGAAGGAAGGAAAGGAAGGAAGGGAGGAAGGAAGGAAGGAAGGAAGGAAGGAAGGAAGGAAGGAAGGAAGGAAGGAAGGAAGGAAAGAAAGAAGAAAGAAAAGAAAGGAAGGAAGAAAGAAAGAAAGAAAAGGTAAGGAAGGGAGGGAGGGAGGGAGACAAGCTGTGGTTCTCTGGAAGAGTTTGTTCTCTAATGTCATAGGGGCCAAAGGGTATTGGGGTCCCTTTCTCCCAGAACTGAAGCTCAGAGAAATATTTACCAGGTGAATGGCTTTGCTTGATTGCACTTTGTCTAGACTGAACCAGAAGATCTGGAAAGACATACACAAATAGGAAGAAAATTCTTGGCCGTCGTGGTGGTACAGGTTGTTCCATTTCACTGTTATGTAAGCATTTGGGAATGACAATAGTGAGCGTCATCCACAAGGCATCATAAGGCAGGCAGCTGCCCAGTCCCTGGGACCATGACCTCGACAACCCCCCCAGCCCCAGGAAGGGCATTTTTCATCAGATGGTATGATGTGGACACAGCCATGAGAGACTATAGAATTCTTTTTTAAAAAATGACATTTGTGTTTTCTATATAAACCTTAAACTTTATTTTCCTATGGTCTATGAGGGCTTTCCATGTGAAAGAAACAGGGTACGGTCTACATCGAAGTGAGACATGCCTCCCGAAAAGTGAACCGGGCGCCAGTGGATATTCTATAACAAAGCCCATGGAGTCTTCCTCCCGCCTCCTTTAGTTACTTATCTTCAGCTGAAGGATTCCGGTTGTCCCAACTTTAACATCACAGTTTCATTTGGGCCAACAGGATGGGTTTCAAGGTCATGGATATGCCTCAGCAAGGACAGCCTGCTGTTCAAGCTGGGAGAATCCGTGGGACCCTGGGTGCAGCCTGCAGGTGACATTCAGGGTGTGGGAGGAGAATGCCTTTGGTTTCAGCCATCTGCTCTCTGGGATCTGGGATCTCTGTGACACTAGGAAAAGTAACTTCTCTGAGCATGAAAGAGTGCCCCCCCTTAAGGGGGAATAACACTGCTGCATCCCAGGATTAGAGAAGCCAAAGGAGAGCACCTGGTGCAGAGCTATGCCCTCACCACAGTGCCTCTTGTATGGTGGGGATGAGACCAGAGGTTGCCTTTCTTTGTCGCCCCCATTTTTCTGGAGCTTCTTGCTCCCCATGCCCCATGCCGATGTCCTGCTGGGCTGAATGCTGAAACCCTCTGACCTCGCCTGACACACAGCCCTCCCCTTCTGACACTTCCCTGGGGCAGGAGCTGCTCCTCCCCACATGCCTCCCCAGGCTTCCTTCCAGCCTTCCTGGGACCAGAGGGGATCAGGTCCTGCTGCTCCTTCACCTCACAGGCCAGGAAACCGGCTCCAGGGTGGGGAGGGTCTTGCCCAGGGTCACAGGGCGAGGGCACAGCTGGGACCAGAGCCCTGACTGCTGACCCTGTTCTACCCTTTGCTCTGTGTCACCCGGGGTCCTCCTTTCTGCCCCTTCTCACCTCCGCAGATCAGCGTGACAAGTCCCCGTTTGTGCGGCAGAGTCTGAAGTGTGGGTCCAGCTGCCCCCCTTCCAAAAAAAGAGAGATGGCAGGAGCCGAAATACAGCTTGAATGAAGAGTTGCGTTTAGTCCGTGGTTGTTTTCGCTGTGAAATAGGGAACACACAGACACGGTAAACTTCTTCAGATTCATAAAGAATACACAGTGAGAATTCTCCCTCCACCTACCGCATTCTCTTCTTCTCCGAGTAACTCCCGTTCTTACTTTCTGCAGCATCCTTAAAGCAGCCTTCCAATGCCTGTACATGCAAACTAGATCTGTGTGATTTCCCCCTACTCTTTTTTTTTAAAGATTTTATTTATTTATTTTAGAGAGAGCAAACCGGGGTGGGGAGTAAGATGGGGGAGAAGCAGCAGGAGAGGAAGAGAGAGAGTCTCAAGCAGACTCCACACAGAGCGCAGAGCCCAAGGTGGGGCTTGATCCCATCACCCTGAGATCAGGAACTGAGCTGAAATCAAGAGTTGGACGCTCAACCCAAGGAGCCCCCCAGGCGCCCCTCTCCCTCCCCCTTCCATGGAGGGTAACATGCTGTCTTCTCTGCTGCTTTCATTGACCCAGGCATGTGGGGGAGCTCTACACATCAGCACACCAACAGCTTCTGCATTTCTTGGTCTGGGCTCCATAATATTCCTTCGTATGCCTGTGTTACGTTACTGAAACAGAATTCATAAAGTTCACCCACTTAAAGTGTACAATTCAATGGCTTTTAGTGTATTCACTAAGGAAGAGCTGTGGAACCAGCATCACAACAAATTGTTGAACCCTATATCGCCCCTGAAAGAAACCTTGTACCCTTGTACCTTCTCACAAGCACTACCCCAACTGGAGAAAACCAGAATCTACTTCCCGTCCGTCTAGATCTTCGGTTCTGGACATTTCATACACAGGCAACCACGCACTAGACTGTTCTTTGTGACCGGCTTCCTTCACTTGGCTTAACGTTTTCCTTCCTTTTCTTCTTAAGATTTTATTTATTCATTTGAGAGAATGAGAGAGAGCATGAAAGGAGAGAAGGTCAGAAGATCCCTGCGGAGCAGGGAGCCCGATGTGGGACTCCATCCCAGGACTCCGGGATCATGACCTGAGCTGAAAGCAGACGCTTAACCAAGTGAGCCTCCCAGGCGCCCTGGCTTAATGTTTTCAAGCTCCATCTGTGTTGTAGTATGTGTCAGCAATCCATTCCTTTTCACCGTCAAATAATACTCCGTTCTAGGGATCGACTGTGTTTTATTCACCCCTCCATCAAGACATCAAGACATTTGGACCATTTCCTTGTTTTAGCCATGACCAATAATAATGCTGTGAATATCCATATGCAACTTTTTGTGCCATTTCTCCTAGATACGTGCCTAAGAGTGGAATGGCTGGATCATACGCCCTATTTGATAATTTACTTGTCTAGTCCCGTGTTGATGAAAATTTTATTAAATTACATCTTACTTTTTTATTTTGTTAATTTTTAATTTTTATTTGTTTTTTAAAGATTTTATTTATGTATTTGACACAGAGAGAGCACAAGCAAGGGGAGCGGCAGGGGCAGAGGGGAAGGGAGAAGCAGGCTCCCCACCCAGCACGGAGCTCAATGCGGGGCTCCATCCCAGGACCCTGGGATCATGACCCGAGCTGAAGGCAGACGTTTAACTGACTGAGCCACCCAGGCTTAAAGATTTTATTTATTTATTTGAGACAGAAAGAGCACATGCAAGGTGGGCAAGCAGACTCCGCACTGAGCATGGGGCCCAATGCGAGGCTCGATCTCACAACCCCGAGATCATGAGCCAAAATGAAATCAAGAGTCGGATGCTCAGCCGACTGCACCACCCAGGCACCCACCAAATTACATCTTAAAAGCCAACAACCTTCCAAGTTTGGCAGGTGCTAGTCTTGGTGAGGATTCAGGAGTGGGGCTGGGAACATTGGCTGCTCAGAACCTGCCAAAGATCCCTGCTTTTCTTTTCTCCCAGCCTCTTATTATTCTAGCACTTTCTGGTTAAATGTACTTAGATTCCAGTGTGGGCTGTGACTCAGGACTGTGGGGAAGGGAAGCCCCACTCCCCATAGCCTGGCCTATGGGCCCACTGCCCACTGATCCCTGAGGGGGTGTTTCCCACCCCCAATCCCATGCCTATGCCTTCCTGGCTGGATTTCCTCATCCGGGAGACAGTCCAAGAGGAAACTGGTGACTCCTGACCCTGGAGTTTCCTGACCCTATGACAACAGGTCTCTACCACACCTGACATCTGGCACTCCCAGGACAGGTGCAGAAGAGGGGAGTTCAGGAACCAGGAACCATCCAGGCTATAAGCTGACGAGCCAGGCTCCAGCAAGCCTCCCAGCCCTGCAGACCTGGATGGGACCCAGGGCAGCTGGAAACTCCTTGGTACCAGCATGTGCGTAAAAATTCTTTTGCTTTAGACCCTCTCAACACATGTCAGCCAGGAAGTGCTTTGTATTCTGAGCCAACAGCAGACAGATCGATTATGATCCCCTGATGAACTAGAGAAAGATAGTCCTAGTCTTCCTGCGAAGTTTCTATTTGACACTGCCCTAAAAAGCTCTGGGTATCATGTTACTCCCTGCTCAGGAACCTCTGGGCAGCCCGACTTCATTAAAACTGTGACCACCTACAGGGAAGACTTCTCCTTTTATCTTCTCTGTCCACGGCAGCTGCTTAAACTTGCCTCCCCAAGAGTCAAGGAAAAGACCGCCTCATGGAACGTGAGTAATTGGCATGGATACAGGGATGGGCTCTTCTAGAAGGTCTGCTGTACTTTCCATCAGTAAATTTTAAGTGCAAAATGGCACGGAGGAAAATGTTTGTCTTTCTACAGGGTATGTCTATCCATTAAGGTACAACCAACTTATTCTCATTTTTTTAAAAAGAAAAGAGTAATGGACTGCAATAATTAATATAGTGAGATTCTTTCAAGTGGAAATGGACTGGTTTAAAATAATGTAATGTCCTGTAGTTCTTGCATGGGTGTATTCTCTATGTATTTGAACATATCACATCATTCTATCACAACTCTCGAAAAGGTCTGAGCTTATACGCATGTGTTCTCTTGCTCTAATTGAGATTTATAATGTCCTTGTTGGGTTGACTTTTTTGTAGTTGTTGTTGATAATGATGGGAATTTTCCCCCGTCCATACTTCAAGTTGTCAAGCCTTTCCACCAACAGTGGTATAAAATTCCTCATTATTGTATTGTTTGTTATGGGTGACCAATTTTATACAATTAAATCCGTTCGTGTAGGCTTTGTCACATGTGGTTTATAGAGTTATTTTTAAACTGTTTCTCCCTTCATCTCGGAGTAATAAGATCATTCACTTATTCCGGCAATTAACTATAATAAAAAAAATACCAGCCTCTCTGCATCTTGCATTAGTAAAATGAATTAGCAACAAACAAATGCCAGATAGATAACATCTATGGAGAAGCTGTGATCCACGCAGCAGGCTGTGGGCTATATCCCGTGACACATCTGAATGCCTCTGTGTTTGCAGAGGGCGAGAAACAGGGATTTGAGCCAGTGAAGTTCAATCGGAAAATGTCTCACCGTTTTATGTAGTATTTCTGTGACTTTCATTTTATGTTCACTGGCTCTTCGAGGAGAGAAAACAGTTTTGAATTAAACAGCAATTAAGATTTTAATCTTCTGGTCTTGGAAGGGTATACGGTGTCACTGCCCAGGGGCACTTCTCCAAGGAGACTGAGAAAGTGTCCACTTGTATCCTTTCCTTTTTAAATCAACTCCTTTTTGAAGATAAACATACATGGTATGAAATGTGCAAAAGGGCGCTGGTGAAAAATATGTCTCATCCTTCAATTCTCTTCCCCAAGGGCAACTCTAGGTACCGACTTCTTGTGTATTCTCCCAGATATTTTATGCATATATGAGCTTTGAGCAAATTATCATATCCTCCCTTCTTTTATGCACATGATTGCACACTATAGCATGGCTTTTTCATACATTCACATTTAGTATCCATCCTCCCAAAAAACCTCTCTTTATCTATGGGTTGTTAGACTCCTGCCCATTCAACAGAGAGAGCCCCTTGAAGCAGTACCCTTCTCCCCAACATTTCACACTTATCATTGGCTTGGCCAGGCAGCCCTGAGCCCAAGATGCTGGGTCTCATCTGGATCTCTCTGTTTCTCAGTGACCAAGTGGATGCCTCAGGGAGCCCCCAACCAGACCCAGGCCAGCACTGGTCTCAGCTCCCTGCTGAGGGACCACATGGAGGGGAGAAGCGGCACCAACTCCACCAGGGCCCTGAAACTTCCAGATGGGACCAGCGCTGCCTGGTACATTCTCACCATCATTGGCATCTACGGAGTGATCTTCCTCTTCCGGTTGGCCAGCAACATCCTCAGAAAGAATGATAAATCCTTGGAAGATATTTACTACTCCAATCTGACCTCTGAACTCAAAAAGAAAGGTCTTCAGAGCAAGGTGGCCGAATGCTCTGCACTGACCATCAGCAACAGAGCTGTCCTGCAGCCCGCCCAGGCCAGCCTGGGGCCAAAATATAAAAACAGTGAGTGCCAAACTGAAATCCAGGGGATTCCTTGAAAGTCAAGGCAAGCCGAACTCCACAGAAGAGGCCCAACCTTCCTACCAGGGGAAGCAGCTTTGAGTTTACCTGGAACCTTGAGAGAGGAGTCAGGTCCTTGAATGGGGCTGGAAGGGCATCCCTGGGGCACTTAGGCCAATGGGAGTGTGACCAGAGCCAGCGTCCCGTTTCCTTCTCAGGCTTTGTGGCACTTAGAGACAGGACAGCAGGGGCGGCAGCTTCTGGTCATACCCTTCACCGGAAAAGCTTGTGTTCTGGGGAAGGACTTGGAGCATTCAGTGTTCTCAGAGAATCTAGGAGATTCCTGAGGGTATATGTGAAAATAGCCTCTTGTCATGGAAAGAAGGCTGAATTTGGAATCGAGCACCCTGGGTTCAAGTTCAACTTCCAGGGGGTCACATGAACTTTGAATGACTTGTGGCTCTCCCCTGGAACACATGGCAGTGGGCTATATGGTTTCAAAGAGCCATTCATTCTAGACATTCTCACTTGACTATAGAACCAAGGTTGTTAATAGCAGAAGTTAGAAGTCCTTCATTTTCATTGAGGGCATTGCATCTATTAAAAAAGAACATTGATTCTGGAGTCAGAAGAATCAAACTCTAGTCAAGGACACTTTGATGTCCTTGAACATACCACCTCACCTCTCTGGACCTCAGTTTGCACGCAGATACAATGAGAAGATAATGTCTGTTCTGCTAATCTTATAAAATAGATAAGAGCTGGGGCACCTGGGTGGCTCAGTGGGTTAAGCCTCTGCCTTCGACTCAGGTCATGATCTCAGGGTCCTGGGATCGAGCCCTGCATCGGGCTCTCTGCTCAGCGGGGAGCGTGCTTCCTCCTCTCTCTCTGCCTGCCTCTCTGCCTACTTGTGATCTCTGTCTGTCAAACAAATAAAATCTTAAAAAAATAGATAAGAGCTAATGAGATCATGCACATGAATATATTTTTCAAAGTAGAAATAAATGTACGAAATATAAGCCCTGTGTTCATAGTGGTCATGGTAGTTGATGCTGATGGTGGTATCCGTGTTAGTGGTGATCGTCGTGATGGTTGAGTCTAGTGGTGTTGATGGTAGTGGTTGATGTTGATGGTGGTCATGCTGGTGGTGGTTCATGTTGATGGTGGTGGTAGCGGTGGTCAATGTGGATGATGGTGGTGGTGGTTGATGGTTGATTTTCATGGTGGTAGCGTTGGATTGTGATTTGATAGTGGGGGCTGGTGGCCATACTATTGTGGGAAAAGGACATGACCATTCCTCTGGCAATTAGTCTGCAAGCAATGGCTACGGTACCTTGTTCTATGAGAGAACCAATCTGCAAAACAGTTGAGGACCTGAGCTCTGAATCAAATCCATGAGATTCAAGTTTTACATGTGACAAAACAAAGAGTTACTTTTAGGTTTTGTTATATTAGACATCATATGATTTAACTCAAATGTTTTATAAATATCTGTTACTTATATACTTGTCTCAGCCTAAAAAGAAATAAGACCTCGCCTAGATGAGTAATTAATTTAGAGAGAGCATGATTAGCTGAACTTCTGCAAGTGGCTTTCAGCAGGCAAATTGATAAATTATATGTTATACCAACATCTATGAAGTTTATCCAGCTCCGTTTTTGGAGACATTCCCTGGACTACAACTGAAATATTTTTTTTTTCCTGTCTGAAAACTGGTCTGCAACCAGCGCCACAATCTCATAAAGGTCAGAATTAAACCCCAAGCTTATGTTTTTAGAGGGTAAGGTCGACTTCCAAGTATTTTCCTTTTATAGGTTATCCAACAAAAGTGTTGGCTTGTTTATATAGTTAGGGCTGGGCATCATCCATATGTTTGAGATGTTTATAGGGCAGGATAAAACAGAAGAAAGAAATAAAGACAAAAATGCAATCCACAGCAAATAGGAACATGGAATGTATTATAATAGGAGTGTAAAGTCAGAACTTCAGCGAATCTGAAGATTCAGTCCTCTCCTGTTGGTTGCTTCCCCAGCATGCATTTCCCCCTTCCTTAATTAACCCAACCACCCTTAATTTGCATTTGGAGATCCATATGGCACTAAGGAAGCTGAAACTACTCCCAGCTCAAGGGCTGAAATAAAAGACATAGGTTAATCCAATCAGAACATTCCATTTCTTGGCTTCACTGATTGGGTCCAAGATGGACTCATGACTTAAGGGAGCTGGTCCACCCACTCAGAATGACTGGAAAGATTTTAAAGGGAGATCCTGGGACATTAAATTTCTGTCTTGCTCAGGATAGTGTTAAATGCAGATCTGAGCCTATAATTGCACGAGTCTTTTTGACAACGTTAGAAAAGCCAACTTGAGGGCAAAAGCCAACATAGGCAAGGAACTAATTTGCCACAGGACTGTTTCAGTTTGTGAGCCAATGAATTTCCTTTATTAAGCTTCCTGACCCCTCTCAACCCAAAATATCCTATATGATACTACTGGATAAATAATTTCCTGAAGGAAGTGGGCCTTGAAGTAGCATTTGAAAAGAGGAGCAATATGTGGTAAGTTGGGATCCCTTCTTTCACCAAGTTTTTTGTATTTCTAGGAATTTTGTGTTTTAGGCAAAAGAAGGTTTGGTATGCTTCTTATGTCAGCTCAATGATCATTTTTAAGATGTCATGTCGCTTAACCTCTCAAGGAGCATTCAATGTGATTCTGTTCCATTTAATCCCCAACTCTTGACTCTGTCAATAAATCTCCATGGAAACCCCAAGGAGGACTTGTCATGTTAGACATGTGTTCAGGAACAGGCTCCTGTGGTGTTTCCTAAGGAGCAAAGCTGCCATCTTCCCATTGACACTCAGATATCATTAGTTACATGAGATCCAAGGACATTTTCCCAGGACACCTAACTGTCTCTTGATACAAATTCACCTGTTTTCTGGGGAGCTGGTCTGACAGTTTGCATGGAAAATGTGTTCCTGGATGAGGACAACATCCATGAAATCTCCATTTTAAACAAGACTGGTGGGACACAAGTATGAATATTTTATGCAAAATGTCTCAAATCTAAAATGCTCAGGCTGAGAGAAGTCCACAGCTATCTTGGCAAACCCCACATAGCTGGGCTAGTAGGAAAGGTACTAGGACCACCATGTGTGGGTGTTCAGTTCAGCAGTTGGGGAAGAGATTTGCACATTCATCAACCCTCGTGGAGACAGGAGTAGAGCAAGCTGATTCCCAACATTCCAGATATCTTTTCTTTCTTTGTCTCTATGGTAAATTACCCCCAAGATTAGGGGATCAAGTCAGATAAAGACCTTCCTCTGAAATGGAAATTATTTAAAATCAATGCAGAATGGATCTGGTTAACAGTTTCCAGGAATGGTTCCTCTGGGGATTTGGGGCTGATGGTGCCATGATTTCTACCAAATCAAACACAGGTTACCAGAGTTTTCTTGGGTGTTTGCAACAGTCCTATTCTAAATAGAATTCTAATCAGCTCAGCTGCATTTTCATGTGTGATGTAATTATCACAACATTTTATTTTATTTCATTTTGTTTATTTTTTTAAGATTTATTTTAGAGAGAAAGAGATAGACAGTGGTGGAGAGGAGGAGGGACCAAGGGAGAGGGGAGAGAGAATGCCAAGCAGACTTCATGCTGAGTGCGGAGCCTGAGAGAGGGCTAACCCTGAGGTCATGACCTGAGGTGAAACCAAGAGGCAGGTGCTTAACTATGCCAGCCAGGCACCCCATCACATTTTTTAAAAATAATTAAAGAAATTAAAGACTAAATATTTGTCAGTATTTACCAGCTCTTCCTAGAGTGGCTTGTGGCTCTGATTCTTTTAACTGATTCTGATTGTCTAGATTTCCACTAGAGCAGAAGAATGTCAACTCACTCTTCAATTAAAGTTAAAGTTCTTCTCTTGGCAACAATAGAAACCAACTGTAGCCAACTTATGACCTCTCCCCCCAAAAAGAGGATTTGTGAGAAGGCAACTGGAGTAGCTCCCAGAATCAAAAGGACAGCAGCATATCCAGGCCTCAGGAAAGAGAGATGTTAGTCTGCTCAGAGCCTTCCCTCAGAGGCCCCTGCTGAAGAACCGTGTCTCTATGGTCCTCCCGGAAGATGGCTCACCTTCCATTCTGCCACTCTGTGCCTTTGCTCAAGTGTCAAGTGTCAGAGATAATATTGCTTTTGATCAGGTATATCAGGTGTCTACCCCTTAGACCAATCATTGCAGGTAGGCCCAAGGAATAGAGAACTCTGGCTGAAGCCTAGTCATGTGCTCCCTCCTAAGGAGAAGTCTATGGAGAAAAATGTCAATAAAAAGACTGTTGCCCAGGTGTTACCTTCCTTGAAAATGTCTTGACCCCTAAGGCAGAACTGGTGTCTCCTCCAGGGCTGCTCTAACACTTCATAGACGCTTGGATGAACCAAAGTGAAAATTTTATTTAACAGAATCTCTCCAAGGCTGGGAACTGCATTTGTTTGCTGAGTCTTTGGTACAGGGAGTGAGACCCCACGGGCTCACTCATGAACGTGGGTGGAACTGTTCTACAGGAGACCAGGAGAAGAATTCCCTTCTCAAGGGAAGGGGAAAAGATACAGAGGGAGGAGTAGGTCAGGGACCTAGCAGGATGGCAGAACACGTTGAGAAATGTCTTTCCAGTGACTTGCCCACCACTAGAGAAGGACAATCATAACTTAAGAATAAGGACAAGAGGATGTGAAGGAGACCTGACTGTGACATCTGTCACCTCATTGATCACCTGGGTTGATTTGGCTGATCTGGAGGGCTAGGTGGGTGTCCCCATCCTCCCTCACCACTCCATGTGCCTCCCTTCTGAAGCTGCGCACTGGGTCAAAGAGGACAACCTTCCCCAATTGAGGAGGGCCATTCTTCAGTCAAGGGTATAGGAGTAGAAGCCCACCCGCCTCCTCAAACCTCAAGATGTCAAGCTCTCAAAAATAAGGACAAGAAAAATTTTGACATTACCAATTCCTTGCAAAACACACAATCAATATTTGTTGAATGAAGAAGGATGCACTAGTGTGTCAGTTTCGTTACAATGAGAACTTACAATGAGAGCTATTTCCTTGGGAGCAATAGGTCCTAACAATTTTCACTGGGCACTTCTTCTGATGGAAATGTCCACTCCCCAGACAAAAATCTAATGAACATTGAATTTGAACAAAGAAATTCATTGTTCTTAAGGAAGAAAGTAGTTCCAGCAAGCAAAAGCAATTGGATCACTATTGTTCACAATCTCTCTGTGTGTTTACAAAGTACATTTATCTGTTTGTTTCACTTGGGTCCTTATAGCGGCCTTAGAAGCTGGGCAAGCTTCCAGTCTTGGCCGGAGTGGCCGTCTTGCTGCTCAGATGCCCCATTCATTTGTCTGTCTTCAAATCAGCTCAGATATCATTGCTTCCAGAAAGCCTTCTCCCCTTGCTCAGCCTCCTACAGATGTGCTTTAAAAAAATAACAATACTCATGTGAAAATAATGAAAGTTAAAATAAAAGGACTCGGTATGGACCAGCTACTAAGTGTCGTTGTACCTTGATAGTTCCTTTGGTCTGTTACCCATCCTCTGTATCCTCACGTGCTATGCTGCCTCCGTGGCAACACCCACAAATAAAGCTGGAGACAAAGCATACGGTCATGTGAACAGAGGAAGTTTCATATAACGAATTATCCAATGATGATAAGAAACTATAAAAATATAAAAAGAACTCTAGAGCATACGAGAGGGCTGTGGGAGAGTGCCCAGGGAAGAAAAAACTTGGAAGGGGGTCCCCTCCCCAAGGCCGGGGTTCAGACCCCATTGGTAAAGCTCTGGTTGCAACCATTGGAGGGTGGAAAAGGTTGTGGGGTTCCCTGGACCTGAGCTGGGCTGTAGTCTCTGGGCAGCAGGAGATAATTTCTCAGGGGACAGGGGAGCCAATGCCGGTGGCCAGGTGCACAGAGAACGCTGGGATGTAGGAAGTCCCCTCACTGGCAGGAGGGTACCTAGTCACCCATGATGGAAGGCAGTGGTAATAGCTGTCCAGGACAGGGGCAACAGAGAATGACACGTAAGGGAGTCAGGGTGTTGATGGTGTCCCCTGAGCTGAATGTTTGTGTTCCCCCAAATGTATATGTTGAAGTCCTAATCCCCATTGTAATGGTATTTAAAGATTTAGTTATTTATTTGAGAGTGAGAGTGTGTGCATGCACAAGGAGGGGTACAGAGAGGGGGGGAGAGAGAATCTCAAGCTGACTCCACACCGAGCACAGAGCCGGATGTGGGCCTCCATCACACAACCTTGAGATCACAACCTAAGCTAAAGCTAAGAGTCGAACCCTTAATTGACTGTGCCACCCAGGTGCTCCCCCGCCCACTATAGCAGTATTTAGAGGTGAGATCTGTGGGGGGTGTTAGGTTTAGATGAGTTTATGAGGTTAGAGCCCCCATGATGGGTTTAGTGTCCTTTCTGAAAACACCAGAGCTCTCTTTCCATTGTGTGACTAAGGTGGCAATTTCCTCCAGACACCAAATGTGCCAACACCTTGATCTTGGACTCCTAGCCTCCAGAGCTGTGGGAAGTAAACGTCTGTTGTCTAAGCTCCTGGTCTATGGTATTTTGTTATGGTTGTCTGAGCTGACTAAGGCACAGTGTTAAAGAAAAAACAGCAGTGGACCCTTACCAAAGGCAACAAGACAAATCGCGTTCAGATGGCTACAGAAGAGGAAGGAGACTGCCGGGCAGACTGAACTCCACTCCAACTGAGACAAAGGTGAGAACAAAAAAGGAGCAAAAAGGGACTAGAGCTATGGGGACATGGAAGATTCCAGAAGGGGGTAGGTGGAGGATTCTTGACAATGGTTCGGCAAGGTGGATCGTACACAAGATGCACCTTGTGGGACCACATACATTTTGCGCCTGGGCAGCACTGTGTTTTCTTGAGCAAAGACTCAGCACGGGGATGGGGTCACCTTTATGGAGACAGCCTAGTGCGGGGTAGGGGAGAAGCCAGTTTGGTCGAGTCTCTTAATACAGTATGTATTAAGTGAAGGGTGAGTCCTTTGTGCCAGGTGGCAGTCCAGACTTCACAGGAGCCTGCTCACTGGCAGGGGGAGCCTGGCCTGGGCTGTAGGGCGTGTGGTATCCGCATCAGAAGGACCATGGGAAACACCACTGATGGCGGTTCCCAGCTCCCCTGCATCTGCCCACCAGCCTTGGCTCTCCTGCACCTGGGGAATCACGTCCTGCCGCTCAGAGACCACAGCTCCAGCCCGGGCCCTGCAGACTTCTCCTCTACCCGGAGGCCACAATCCTCCAACGAGGAAGGAGACCCCCTCTCCTCCAAGCGTATCCTTCCCTGGGCACTCTTCTTCAGCCTTGGCTCACCTTTAGAGTTCTCTTCACATCTGTAGAGCTTCTTCCCTGTATCAGATTTGTAATTCTGTACATTAAGCACCCACAGCTGATCATGGGACTTCTGTCTCCTGACTGCCCGCAGAATGGTACAAGGTCTGAGTTGAAGAATGAAAGTTCACAGCCAAGCAAGCTTGACCAGTGGTGAACGAAATGAAGGCCAACAGGCTTCTGGACCCTGAGGTTACAGGAAGCCTTTGATATAATCTTCAGTGTTACCCAGACAACGGGCCACTTCTTCCGTTGAAGCAAAAGGTGCCCTGCGACAGCACAGCATGAACTATAAGATGGGGGATGGCAAGCGCTCACAGGTCAGGAGGGGACAAAACCCCATATTTAATTGTATTGAGGATGCTTCTCAGGGAACAACTCATAACCCGTTTTGTCTCTCCTCCCCTCACTCCTCTGCTCTCAACCTCATCTTTTGAAGCACCCCCATCAAAGCAGCACTTTACACCAGCGCAGTGCCCGTAATTCTGGTCCTGAGGTCCTGTGACTCCCCAGACACGTGGTAAGGGCCCCGGGCTATTTTTTTTTTTTTTTTTTTGCTCACTTGTGGCCCCAAATGTGTGGGCTTTCCACACCAACAACCATTTCTCCCGTTCTCCAGACCCCAGCCGAGTGTCCTGTAACTCAGCTCCCTTCTGACACTCACTGCTCAGGGTTTCCACAGACCCCATGGGCTGAGAGCTCCACCCCCCAGGACCGCTGCCACTCCAGATGCAGGTCCCTAGTTCCCAAGTGTCACCAGGGCGATCAGCAGGCTCCACCTCAGGGGTTCTCACAAGCCTTTCTCAGGCTCAGTCATGTGCTTGGACAGCCGCGCTCAGCTTGAACAGAACTCGGGAAAATTCTTCATTACTAGACTGTCAGGTTAGACAAACCCAGGAATAGCCTGATGGAAGAGCTTATGGGGTGAAGTTTGGGGAAAGGGGTGTGGCTCATCCAGGCGCTCTGAGAGGCAACCCCCCACCCTCCGCATTTCCCTGTGTTCAACAACTCAAAAGCTTTCTGAATCCCGTTTTTAGGGGTTCTGATGCCGGCTTCATTAAAATTAAATCTGTGGCCACTGGTGATTAATCTCCAGCCCACCTCCTCACCCTGGAGGTCCTGTTTCAGCCCTCTCATCACACTAATGGTTCCTATGGCAACGGGCTCCCAACCTGCTATCTCCCAACCAACCTCCCAACCTGCTATCCCAACCGGCTCACCAAGGTCACCTTATTAGAATAAACTCAGGTCCAGTTGAGATAGACTAGTTACCCACAATAAAAGATGTTTCTCTCGCTCAGGATATTTCCAAGGGTTTTAGAAGCTCTGTGCTAGAGGGGCGCCTGGGTGGCTGGGTCAACAGTCGGGCATCAGACTCTTGGTTTAGGCTCAAGTCAGGATCTCAGGGTCCTGGGATGAGGCTCTGCACTCAGCGGGAAGTCTGCTTGAGATTCTTTCCTTTTGCTTCCCCTTGATCCTTCCCCCACCCCCCTCTGCTTGCTTGCATGCTCTCTTTCTGTTTCTCCAAAATACATACATACAGACGGACAGAAAATCTTAAGAAGAAGAAAGAGGAGAAGGAGAAGCTCTGTGCTTGGAACTGAAGCAAAGACCAAATATACATTTCTTTTTTTTTTTTAAGATTTTATTTATTTATTTGACAGAGATCACAAGTAGGCAGAGAGGCAGAGAGAGAGAGAGAGGAGGAAACAGACTCCCCACTGAGCAGAGAGCCTGATGCGGGGCTCGATCCCAGGACCCTGGGATTATGACCTGAGCCGAAGGCAGAGGCTTTAACCCACCGAGCCACCCACCGCCCCCCAAATATACATTTCTTATATGGCAGGCTGGCAAAGGGCCAGGAACTGTGCTAGGAGCAGCAAGACAGGAAAACCTAGTCTCCTGGAGAAGGCCAAGGGACCACACACGGCAACACAGTAAAAGCAAAGATAGAGGAGAGCCAGGATCTTTGGGAGCAAGGAAGGGGCGGATACCCCCGATCAGAAATAATCTGTGTTGGGTAGAAGGGATGACGTAAGAGAGGGCTCTGGGAAAACGTTGCCCACCAGGGACCTGGCATGTAATAAATGTCTCTCCAGAGGGACAGATTCTGTGCAAGAGTCAGAAAGTGTCACGGTCTCTCTTAGGTTCTGCGTGGCCTATGGACTGCCCCCCACTTAGGCTCCTCCTCCCAGACCTGGTCAGATGAACACAGCAGCAGGTGACAGAAGGCGAGTTCTCCCCAGCTGGGAGATCTGTGTAAGAAAAGCACGGGCAAAGTGCTGGTGATTTGGGACGATACGTTACAACACGACTGAGAAATTGTTCAGAAACCTCAGGTCAGGACAGACAAAGATTTATGTCCCCCACCATTGGCATTAGCCATATAATTTGACACACTGGAAAATTCAATGAAATGAAGCCGACAAGCAGGATTATGTTGATAAGTCTTCAATAAAAGTCGTAAATGTTAAATTAAGCCCTATCATTTCCATAACATGGATTTCTGGTTGCTCTCCCATGCGCACAAACGCTAATGTTCTTTGAAGAGTATTATTATTGTAATTAGTATTTGCCAGGGAGATGCTGAGCTCTCTGCCCTCAAGTCATGTCCTTCCTGCTTGGTTTGAAACCCTGATTATCTCGAGAGCTTTCTGCCCCAACTGTCACCAAGGCCCAGACAAGCACGCACGTCCCTTCATTAGTATGAGGTGTGGGGGAAGCTGTGGCCTCACCAAGCCAGGCAAGGACCTTTATCCCACAACCCCTGCCTTGCAAACCCACTAGGTACTGTTATATTAGGAAGTTTAATTAGCAGAAAACATGTGGGGGTAGAGCCCAGGCTGCATCCCTCGCTGGGATCAGATGTGTTTGAACAAGTGTTGGTGAGACTTTTTTGCATAAAAGACAGATCTGTTCCTCGGGAAAGAGAGATGCAGAGAAGCAAGGTTAGACCTCTCTTGGAGCCTGAGAGCCCAGAAGTCCAAGCAAGAATCGTGAGACTTCCTGGGGTCTGTTTCCATCACAGCACAGCCTGAAACACGTGATGGCTGGGGATTGGAATATGGGGATTGGCTTGAGTCTGGAGCAGGAGTTGTGGCTTCCTCCAGAAGAACCTGAGCTTCATGGGAGATGGGTGAACTCCTGAACCAAACTCATGGTACTGTCAGGAAGAGGGGGGTGGGGAAAATGCAAGTAGGGTGTACAACCAGGTGCAAGAGGAAGAGAAGAAGATCAAGACTACATGAACATTACCAAATTCTAGGAGCTCTGACATAGACCCAGGCGGTCCCCTTATAAATTCCGGAAGGTGGGAACTGAGGCTCAGAGAAGTTCAGAATCCTGTCTGTCATCACACAGCTGGGAAGAGGTTCAAAGCTAGGTCTACCGGATTCAGAAGTCCATGTGATGTTTCTATCAAGTCTTTGTCCAAAATACACTGTTTTCATTCAAGGTAAGGGGTAGGGAAGGCTACTTTTTGGTTGAGGTTTATTTCTCTCTCTTGCCACAGGTGACCTGCAGGTGCAGGTCAGCTGGGGCTCTACTCCATGTTACTACTGTCTTTACTCTGAGACCCAGGTTTCTGGAACAGTCCATCTCTGAAACACTGCTGGTCTCATTGCTGAAGGGAAGAGCTCTGGAGGGTCTCACCTGGACCATTAAAGGCTCCAGGCTGAAGGGACACCCATCACTTCCGCCTACCACTCCCTGGCTAGAATGAACCCATGGCTGCTCCCAACCACAGGGGGTTGGGGAAGTACTCCTACCTACCATGTGTCTTGGAAGGCTAAGAGCCAAAGTTTGGGGAACAACACTAATGATCCCACAGAGTTGAACCAGATACGGAGTTCTTAAACCACGTGCTATGGACTGAATGTTTGTGCCCTCCAAAAATTCACATTGAAATCCTAACCTCCACTGTGATGGTATTAGGAGGTAGAGCCTTGGGAAGGGTGATTGGATCACAAGGATAGAGGCTTCCTGGTGGGACTAGTGACCTCCTAAGAAGAGATGAGAGATCTTGCCTGTCTCTAGTCTCCCCCATGAGGGGATACGATGAGAACTTGGTTGTCTGCACCTAGGAGTGGATCTTCACCAGACAGGATCTATTGGAACGTTGATCTTAGACTTCCAACCTCGAGCTGTAAGAAATAAATGTCTGCTGTTTAAGCCCTTCCCCCACCCCGCCACCCCAATCTATGGTAACTTGTTATAGCAGCTGGAACGGACTAGGATACCATGCACCATGGGGTCCTCAGGCCACCAAAGGGAGCAAGGAGAAGCTCAAACTCATACCCTATTTTCTCTCTTCTGCATTTATATAAAACAAATATTTCTATATGCAAAAGTCATTAAAGGGCACTTGGGTAGTTCAGTTGGTTAAGCATCTGCGTTCGGTTCAGGTGATGATCCTAATGTCCTGGGATCAAGTTGCATGGGGTTTCCTGCTCAGTGGGGAATCTGCTTCTTTCTCTGCCCCTCCCCCCACCTGTGCGCTCCCTCCTTCTCTCACAAAAATAAAATCTTCTTTTAAAAAGTCATTAAAAATGGTTCTTTTCCTTTCAAAATTAACCCTGCCAGCTCTAACATTCTGTACCCCATGGGCCTCCCACTAGGCCCTGACTAAAACTTGTTCTAAGACATGGGTTCTCACCTTGGCTTCACTTAAGAATCATGTAGACAGGGCGCCTGGGTGGCTCAGTCGTCAAGCAGCTGCTTTGGCTCAGGTCATGATCCCAGGGTCCTGGGATGAGTCCCGCATCAGGCTCCCTGCTCAGCAGGAAGCCTGCTTCTCCCTCTCCCACTCCCACTGCTTGTGTCTGCTCTTGCTGTCTCCCTGTCAAATAAATAAATAAAATCTTTTTTAAAAAAGAGAGAATCATGTAGACACTTGGAAAAATCTTTATAAAAAAGACTTCTATTTATTTATTTGAGAGAGAGAGTTTGAGCAGGAGGAAAGGCAGAAGGAGAGAGAGAATCTCAAGCAGACTCCTCACTGAGTGTGGAACCCAACATGGGGTTCGATCCCATGACCCTGAGATCATTACCTGAGCCAAAATCAAGAGTCACATGCTTAACTGACTGAGCCACCGAGGCACCCCCACTTGTAAAAATCTTGATGATGCTCAGACCTCATCCTAGACCAATTCCACCAGAACCTCTGAGCTTGGAGCCCAGATGGAAACAATTTCACAGAGCTCTCCAGATGATCCTTCCATGTACCCCACTGAAGACCAGGCAGACCCTAGAGGAAACTTTAAACTCAGGGGGCTAGTTCTTATCTGCCAGGTGAGGGCTCACAGGGGAGTTAGAGGTGGGAATTTTGCCTCAGCCAATGAGGCAAGAGGTGAGCTAAGGACAGTTAAAGAGAATTCGGTAGTTCCCCTATTAGCTCCAGCTCCTTCCCAGAAGAGGAAACGGGGAATAATGTGGGAAGAGGACTGTGGGAGGCGGGCATAGTGGGAAGTGTTGTCACTCCAGGCCCGGCCTGAGTAAGGCATTCCCTGGGAGCTGGTCACTCAGCTGCCAAGAAAACAGGAAGCATATCCGGAGGTGGGTGTCCCGCACCGGGTCCCGGGTAATTAAAATCCACGCACACGTGTATACACATGCGCACACACACAGTCATGTAAACACACCCCCATCAACACATACACACACGCACATGCGTATTTCCACACACACATACACATTCTAGACACACATACACACTTACATCTACACTCACACACATCTTACTTGTTCCACAAGAAAAACATCAAATTTTAGGGCAAACGAAACTCAGCCTTTGCCTGGTCCAATTCTCTCATTTTACATGTGAGGAAAAGAAGCCCCAGAGAGGATCAAGGAATTTGGGAAACCCCCATGGTCCCTCCCTGTCAACTCTCCTTAGCTCTATTAAGAATCCATTTTGTAGGAAGAGAGGCAATGAGGATTCTTCTCTGGGTCGGCAAGGCAAGGGGAAGGAGCCCCTTTGCCCTCTCTTCCTAAACACTTTGTCCTGACAATGAAGCAAGAGTCCTTCCAGCCCCAGAGGCTGCACGGAGGGCTCCCCATGGCGCTTCAGGGAGAGGGCCCAGGGCCATTCCCAGAACTCAGTGCTCACAAACATTATTGTTACCACCCCTAGTCACTGCCCAAGTGGCGGCTTTGTGACCTCCCACGCCAGACGCGTTTCACTGGGGGTATCTTCCCAAGAGCAAGCTTGGGGAGGAGGCAAGAAGTCTAACATATACCCACTTATACATGTACAGGGGCAGATCGTTTGTGAGTTGCAAAGTTGGGTTTGTTCTCTCAGCCCTTTTCCCTTCCTGCTCTGCCTTCCGTAGGGGATGCCGGGCTCTGGGCCTCGGAGGTGGTTCAAGGGGCCTGGTCAGAGTCCAAGGGCAGTCGCTCCCCCTGTGTATGGGAGACCGTGTTACTGGCCCTGTGGAGGGACAGGAGACCAGGGCTGCCAAGGGGAAACAATGGGGCAGAGCTATCCCCCAGCCCAGCCTCGGACAGAGGCTCTTAGGTGGGCGCTCTGGGGGTCTTCGACTTGTTCGTTCTTGGTCCCCCTCTGAATGTGACAGGGCCTCCTGGGCAGTGGCTTTGGACACACCTAGAGGTTCTCAGCCCCAGCCCCAAATCTCCAGGGCCCAGGTGATGGGACCACAAGAACTGGATCTGGGTGTCTCCTGGGGTGCTCATAGTGAGCAGCATGGACAGGTGACCTCAGTGCCCTGCCAGTGCTCTAACCTTGGGAATGGGGGTGGTGGGGATCCCCAACAATGCCTGAGTCCAGTGTCATGGATCGAAATAAATAAACATGATGTTTCCTGTGCGACTAAGGAAGAGTCAAACTAGCACACACACACATATATCTATTCATATGTGTGGCAACTGCTTTAGTCTTCTTTGTTTGTTTTGGGGTTTGATTTGTTTTATTTTGTTTTTTGGTGCAACCAGTTTCCAGATGTTTTCTTTCTCTTTCTTTCTTCTTCTTCTTCTTTTCTTAATCCTAAGCATGATTTGTGTCGGGCAGAAGTCAATAAAACTATGGCAATCCTCACCAAGTTTAAGATGCCCCTACAACCCCTCCCCTTGTGAATTCGAGTTAGGACTTCTGTCACTTTTTGTCTTTGAATCAAACAAACTTGATTTTCCAATTATACGAAATTAATTTAAAGAAATGCACTACAGTGTTCTACCTTAGAATATCAGTTGTCCAGGCTGTAGAAAGAAGAATTTTCTGGAAAAGCAGAGGGCAGTTACTATTAGGACGGAGGGAGAAGGCTATGATTGGGAAGGGGCATGGGGTGCTTCTGGGGCTGGCAAGGCCTCCTCTCCTGGGCGGTGATTATGGGGTTACTTGTAAGTCATCATGGACACAGATCCCGACTGCCCCCTTGTGGTCCCTCCATCACCCTCCAACATCTCCAAAGTGGCGTGGTCATGTCCTCTCTCCCACGCTCTCAGGAGCTCCCAGTGGAACCTGCAGCCAAGGAGGGGAATCGGAGAAAGTGCAGAATCAAGGGAAGAGGAAAAATGGAAGGTTTTCGGGGTTTCTGTGATTGTGTGTGGCGCAATGGTTTGCTTGAGTCCAGGCCCCTTGGCTAACCGGCCAGGCCACTTCCTGGTCCTGCCCAGGCGCTGGCCAGGTCTCCACCTAGGCCAGTGAGGGTAGGGCACAGAAGGAGTCTCTGCCAGGGCTGCTGTGGCTTGGCTTTGCCTCCCTCGGTTGATCACTCTGACTCCAGGACCCCCTCTCCAGTCACCTTCAAGGCCTGGCGGGCACCCCACTTGGAGCCCGCCTGGGCCCAGCCCCATGACTCCTCCTTTGGCTGGTTCCTCCAAACCCATGGCCCCAGTGCCCCCTCTAAAAATAACCCCCAAGGGCATCTAAATGTGTGCATTTTGTCCCAAATTCCTCTTGTCATTTTTTTTTTCAAATTCTATGGCCAGATTTACTTATAATTAATGAAGTTAAAACAGTGAAGTGCCCTTTTTGCCTATCAGATTGGCGAAGAGTAAAGATTACTAATATCAAGTAGTGGTAGCAATCTGAGGAATCCAAATTGGTAGAAACTTTTTAGTGGATGATTTGGCAATATCTACTAATATTTAAACCATTAATGACTTTGAACTCTCCTTTTCCCTGCCATCTATAGATGCATATATCTACATCAGACCTTCATAACTATGAGGAGATATTCATGATAGCATTACTTGAGAGAGCAAAGACCTTGAATCAATCTAAATAACCACAAAATAGGGCATTTGCCAAATAGAGTGTGTCACATCCAAACAATGGAATACAATATAACCGTTGAAAACAATGAGATTTTCCATATTAATGACATGGGGAAATGTCCGTGATTTATTGTGAGGTTTACAAAAGCAAGTTACAGAATATAGAGTATGATTCTTTTTTTTTTTTTAATCAAATGTCTGTGCCTGGATCTGTATCTATACTCCTAAATCCACCTGTGTCTCAATGACACAGAGCAATTCCAACAGTATTCCGGCTGGTAAGTGAAGCAGGTGTGGATGCAGTAGGAACGAGTGACTTCTGTAGGGCTGGAAATTATCTACAGTACCTATGCATTGTGGTTATAAGTCAAAGGTAATAGAACATTTTTTTTTTAAGAATGCTCCACACCCAGGGCGCCTGGGTGGCTCAGTGGGTTAAGCCACTGCCTTCGGCTCAGATCATGATCTCAGGGTCCTGGGATCAAGCCTGCATTGGGCTCTCTGCTCAGCAGGGAGCCTGCTTCCCCCCCACCCTGCTCTGCCTGCCTCCCAGACTACTTGTGATCTTTCTATCTGTCAAATAAATAAATAAAATCTTTAAAAAAAAAAAAAAAGAATGCTCCACACCCAACATGAAGCCCAGTGTGGGGCTTGAACTCTCAACCCTGAGATCAAGACCTGCGCTGAGATCAAGAGTCAGAGGCTCAACCGACTGAGCCACCCAGGCACCCCAACAATTTTTTTTTAAATTTAAATTTTGACAGTTAACAGATCCTCCCCTTCCCCAATGCCCACTCTCTTCCCTGCCTTCCCACTTCCTGAAATACCAGGAAGTACTTTCACCTCCCAGGTGGGGGTAAAGATTTAATCAGCAGACCACTTAACAAGAGGAAGTGCACAGACAAGGTATAACAAAGAGTGTGCTTCCTAAATAGCCATTGGTCCCTCCTCCATGCCAGTGAATTATATTTGCCTCAATCCTTTGCCATAGGTAGTCTCCCCATGTCATAGAGGGAGAAGTTGAGGCTACTGAGAGTGGAGCTAAGATTTGACCAGTAGTTTATCTGGTACCAGAGCCTCTGCCCACGACCCAGTACTCAGATGTATTCCGCGGCCCTATGCAGCCTAGTAGGGCCACATTCACACCCATCACCTTGATCTGACATCCGCTTGGACTGGCCATCCTGCCATTTCCCGCTCTGAAATAGAATCCACACAAGAAAAGGCAAGACAAGCATTTGATTCTTCTATTTACTAATTAGCACATTAGAACAGTGCAGCAGTGCTCTGCAATGTCACCCCCAGGCAACTAAAAGGTTTTTGGAGTATTTCTTCTTTCTTTCTTTCTTTCTTTATCTGATAGACAGAGATCACAAGTAGGCAGAGAGGCAGGCAGAGAGAGAGGAAGGGGAGCAGGCTCCCCGTGGAGCAGAGAGCACATCTTTTTTTTAAGATTTTATTTATTTATTTGTCAGAGAGAGAGAGCACGAGCAGGAGGAGAAGCAGGCTCCCTGCTGAGCAAGAAGATCGATGCAGGATTTGATCCCAGGACCTTGGGATCATGACCTGAGTTGAAGGCAGACACTTAACCGGCTGAGCCACCCAGGCGCCCCTATGAAGCATCTTTATCTCTAAGAATAAGAAAATACAAAGGCAACTGAAGAGCCTACTGGGATTTTTTTTTTAAACTCTCTTTTGCCCGGAGTATATAAAATTAAAAGTGATTTCCAGATAGGTTACTGAATTAGCTCAAGATTTGGCAGTCCCAATAAAAGGCATGCAGGCTGACTTCCTTATACTTTCTCCGCACCTTCCTCTGCCACCTGGGAACTCCACGCACGTGCAGATTTAAACCACACACCTGTGCAAGTCTCACTGGACGTGTCATAGTTGTACCACTGGTGCCTGGAATAATGCCCAGTGCTTAGTATGTGCTCAATAAATGTAGTTGGACTGGATGCATGAATGTAAATATTCCTCTTCATCCTCATGAACCAAATGGGAAGGGGTCATCAATGTAGCTCGTCGCTATTAAAAGATTGTTGTGGTCGGTAGGATTGTGTTCCCCTCATGCAAATTATATGTTGAGGCCCTAACCCCGGCCCCAGTACCTTAGAATGAGACACTATTTGGAAAGAGGGTCTTTAAAGAGGTGATTGAAGTAAAATGATATCCTATGGGGGGGGGACCCTAAACCAACAGGTCTAACGACCATAGGAAGAGATTATGCTAGAGACATATGTGCCCACAGAAGGAAGGCCATGTGAGTACACAGGAAGAAGGCAGCCACCTACAAGCCTAGGAGGGAGACCTCGGAAGAAGGAGCCAAAAACCTGCCAACACTTTGATCTTGGACTTCCAGCCTCCAGAAACACCAGAAAATGAATTTGTTGTTTAAGCCACCAGTCTGTATTTTGTTATGGCAGCCCTACCAAACTGATACAATTACCAATCTGCGTCCCAAACCATGGGAGAAGCTATGTCAAAGAAACATTTTTTACAGTCAGCGTTTCCCATATCATATAAGCCAGAAGAAAATTGTGTTTCATGGTGCTATGAAAACCAAAGTGTACCTGTGTGACTGGGCCAGTTGTAAGAAAGCCCTTTGTGAGGTCATCATGCTGCTTTTGCCAGATGGGCACAGAGAGACATGCAAGCTTTTAAAAACACTGGAGGAGACACCATGCCTCACTTTGCAAACACTCTTTTAAGAAACATCATTACCAGAAATTCATTTGATAACATCAGGAGGAAGCAATGTCTCCAATATTTGAAAACCCTGAGAATGCTGCAGTATGATGGATTTAAGACCATATATTTTGGAGAAACCGCTATCACTGAAAGTCTTATAACTGGAGAAGATCTTAGTGATGGGTATTTTGTGCAAACTCCAACATGGTGTATTGTGCATGCTGGTTGTCGACACGGATGGGTGCCTTGGAAGTATCAGATGTTCCTAAGAGATGAGTTATGCATCAAACAGGAGGACAGCCTCTTCTTTGAGTTCTGTGATGTGGTGAAGAAGACCTATGGGAAGTGTGCAATTGTGGTCAAAGAGAAAAGGCAGCAGGACAAGATGAGGCCAAAAGAAGATGAAGAGCCAGAGATCCAGGTCCATGCTCCATCTGTCATTAACTTAACGAGCATTGTGTGTTGCCCTGAGGTGGCCAAGTCCTGTGGCCATGAACTACTCTCTCTGCCTTCCCCTTACAATTACCTAAACCCTTTAGACACAGCCTGGTCTTCTCTGAAATGGTTTATCATCAATAACAGAAAGGAGTTTTGTTTTCACTACATTGACAGTGTCTATTCTTACCAGTATATACTTCTCAGCGATTTAATTAGCAAAGGGATTGAAAGGATAAACCTAAGCAAATGGAAAACAATAACCAACAAAGTACGGAGATGGGAAAACTACTATCTTGGTAAATTTTCTTAAGGGTGATTCCTCTCACAAGCGGTTGGAACCATGCTATGGGCATAGTCTTTGCCAACTCTGCTGGGCTCGACTCTGGACCACTGCAGCCCAAGATGCTCCAACAGCAACCTCACAGAGATGCTGTGAGGACTAAGGTTTCTAAGGCTGTTGGCAAAGTGCTTTAGGTTTACCGGAGGTTCCATTAAAGCTTGTTGGTAAATTAGGGATCTTGGCTCCCATCTTGTTAAGGCCACCTTGAGAGCTATGTTAATGGGAGGATTCCAACTAACTCAGCCCAAAGGAGCTCGGTGGTGAGCAGGGGTGAGCTGAGCTCAGGGCTGTGTAGTCGAAATTTAGGTCAGAACCAAGTGTGGTCACCAAAAGTTGAAAATAGTGTGTTAACCAGTTTCAGCCAACCAAAATAGTCTATAGGGAGACAGTTTGCCATGAGCGGGAGATGTGGTCCAGACAGTGGCTGAGCAGGTTCGTTGCTTCCCATTGCTTGTCAGAGGCTGAGTGAGAGACATCTGTGGAGAAACTCCATCCAGATGCTCAAGGCAAGTTGGTGGTCCCAGTAAGCCACCTGGAAAGCTGTAGCCGTTGGTTGATTCAACTGGGACTTGGTAGGTGAACGGGTGAAGTGATTGGGGGTCTGTGGAGCCCACTTATCTAATATTTCATCCCAACTCCCAAGAATCCTACCAGGAAGTTGTTAGACTTTGCCGTGGAGTTGCATCTTGGGGCCCCGAGAGCTGAGACACCTGTGGTTGGTATGTCACACCTGACTCAAGTTTAAGGCCATTGCTAATGCAGGTTGTAGGGATTTGTGGTAGTATGTTTCACCTTTATTGAAAAAGACCTGCCTCCAACTAAACATATCAGAAATTTCACTCCCATTTATATGTTCAGGCGGTAATTTTACAACAGACATAATTATTCCAGAGTGTGTCAAAAACAACTCATGAAAATCTCTACCTAACTCCTAACAGGATTGTCCATCTGTAAGATTGTGAGGCCAGGTTCCTGATAGCCAATTGCAGAAAGCATCAGATGATTTGCTCGTCTTCCTGCCCTGTTTCCTTCCAGGACCTCCCTGAATTATTCAGAAATAGGTGGTCTGACGAGACTAGATGTTCAGTCCTTTTCAAGCAGTCAAGCAGCAGACTTCTGCATCATTTTTTTGTCATGCATTTTATCTGGGGATGAACCCGTTGCACCTGCAACCACCAAGCCCCCAGAACCAGGCAATCTCAGCTGTTACATTGCCCACTTCCCAGCCATCGAGATGCATCTGTCTCCTGTGGCTGCTGTAACAAATACCACAAATTTGGTGGCCCCAAACCACAGACACTGTCTCCCAGTTCTGGAAGCCAGAAGTCTGAAATCAGTTCCACTGCATCAAAATCAAGATGTGGGCAGGGCCACCCTCCCTCTAGAAGCTCTGGGAACCAGTCGTTCCTTGTTGTTCTGGCTTCTGGTGGCTGCTGGCCTTCCTTGGCTGGTGGCCACATGAGTCCAATCCCTGCTTCTGTGGCCACATTATTTTCTCCACTTCTGAGTCTAATTTCCCCTCTGCCTCCCTCTTGTAAGTACACTCATGATGGCACATGGGACCCATCCACATGGAGATGGGAAAACTACTACCTCAAAATTATTAATGGAATCCCATTGGCGGAGATGCTTTTCCATATAAGGTAACGTTTCACAGTTTCCAGGGATTAGGAGTTGATACCTTTGGGGACCATCATTCAGTTGGTCACAGATGCTAATGCAAGTCTTCTGCAAACTGGAATATGGCATTGCCCATCAGCGATTAACCTGGGGAAACAACTCCAATCCTGTGCTACGTTTCTGGAGTCTTCTCTGGGGTCTTCTTCACTACCTGTTTCACATAAGTTTTAGAACGTAGGTTCCTTGAGAGCAGGTAATAGGACTCAAACTTCCTTGGTGACTTCAGTGCACTGGCATTTGCCAGCTACCTTGTGTTGCTGGCCTGGGTTTGGGAGTATGAATGTGCTTTGTCCCTACTTCACACTTATTATACCTCTGCCCAGAGTTCTGCATAGTCATAAGCACTGACAGCTACACATCCTTAACTCACTTAGTCCTCCCAACAGACCACGATGGAGAAACCACTGTTCTCGCTGTGTAAAGTGAGGCACAGAGCGATCACGTAATTCACTCCAGTGTGAAGGAGCTAAAGTTCACACTCAGCATTCACACGTACAGTCATTTTTCACACTGCCTCTCTGCTACTGGGCAGCTCCTTTAACCCCATAACTACCCCGTCATGGAGGTTCTCTCATTTCCCCACATTACAAGTGAGGAAACTGAGATGTTGAAAGGTCACGCAAGCCAGACGCTAAAGCCAGTGTGCCTAAGCACCATGCTTGGCTTCATGGCTGAAGCCCGGCGTTTTGTTCTTCTCTCCCACAGTTCACATGCCACAGGAACTGCCTCTGACAGCCGACAAAGTGGCCACCTCCAAGAGGACCCCACAACAAAGATTTCAACGCAGAATTGAGCAAGAGGCAGAGAGCCTTGCAAAGACGTTAATTTGCAGGGAGGGCAAAGACATGGAAGGTTTTTAAGGTTCTCAGACAAATAAGATAAACCAAGAGGAGCTATTTTTGTTTGAAAACCAAAATAATCTAAGAAGTTTAGGGTCCTATTCCCTTGGGACTTCGTTTCATCTTTAGGAAAGCAAGGAGGGGAAAGAGATGTCAGGACAACCAGAGAGATCAAAGGGACCTCCTTTAATGTGTGATTTAGACATAATACCATATGCATAACTAAGAAATGCTGCTTAATACTAAGCATGGGAACTTTCAGCAGAAAGTAATGGAAAGTACACTGGGCTTTGGGAATCCAGTAGACCTCGCTGGAATCTCAAGTTTCCAGCTTATTAACTATGAGACTTTGGCCAAGTTACTTCACTGCCCTGAGGTTCAGTTGACTCATTAGTAAACTAGGGTTGAGGACTTTATTTTTAAAGATTTTTTAAATTTTTCATTGGAGAGAGAGTGCACACAAGCAGGGAGAGGGGCAGAGTGAGAGGGAGCAGCAGACTCGCCGCTGAGCAGGGAGTCCCATGTGGAGTTCCATCCCAGGACCCTGAAATCATGACCTGAGCCAAAGGCAGATGCTTAACAAACTGAGCCACCCAGGTGCCTTGGGTTGAGGACTTTAAGACGCTTCTCATAAGCTACATCACTAAACCACATTCGGCACCTTCTGGGTGCCCCATACATTCAAGCTTCTGTTGTTATAGTCCGGGCTGGGGGCCAGCAAGTGTGCCCACACTCATACTTAATGTCGCTGACCTCATCTCCTTTTCACTCTCTAGGGGAAATTCTTGCTGCTTTTTATCACTGGGACCTAATGAGAGCAGACACATTTTAAGATACTTTGATCAAAGGAACTTTGTTCTCTGGCATTTCTTTCTTTTTTTTTAAAAAGACTCTATTTATCTGACACAGAGAGAGAGAGATCACAAGTAGGCAGAGAGGCAGACAGAGAGAGATGGAGAAGCAGGCTCCCCACCAAGCAGAGAGCCCGATGCGGGCCCGATCCCAGGACCCCGAGACCATGACCTGAGCCGAAGGCAGAGGCCCAACCCACTGAGCCACCCAGGCACATTTCTTTTAAGACCATCTGTGACAGGTCAGGCAGCTAATGATAATAAGTTTCGTCTGGTGGGGTGACAGGGAGGATGGTGAGCAGAGCCAAGACTCTTTGAGAGCAACCTTTGTTGCGTTTATATGAACAGAACAGTAGGTAATGAGACACAGCAGTCTTGCATGTGTGGACAAGTCCTCTGGAAGAGCTTTCATGATGTTGGTGGAGCTGTTGTCCTTCTGAGGTTGGCTGATGAGACACCATATCCTCTCTGGCCCTTTACCTACCAATAACCGTATCCTCACTCCCTCTCCATGGACATGGAGTCTCCCAAGTAGGTGGTGTGTCGGAATGATCTGTCCCAAAATGAACCTAAAAGTAAATGGGCAAATGGAGCTGGATGCCCAGTGGATCCCACCTTGTCTACCCAAGGAAAGTCCAAGCTCAGCTGGGTTGAAGGAGCTGCACCTGGCCAGTTGGGGAGCTCAGTTGCCTACCCAGGCAGTACACACTCCTTCCATTTGTGATTGTTTTATACATGCAAACTGTTTGTACATACTTGACCTCATTCAGTTTAGACCATCAGCCTGTACGCAGGCAGGACAGTGATCATGGAGGTCATTTATAAATGAAGGCAAGTCCAGGCAGTCACTGACTCACCTAGGGGCATGCACACCTGTAGTGACAGGAAGGCCAGAACCAGAAGCCACATATTCTTATCAAGGAGTCCTCACACCTGTCTCTAGCCGGCTTCATGGGTTGGTTAGGATTAGGTCAAGCTGTGAGTAGTGGAGACCCAACCACCGAGTTAAGAAGGTAGCCCACCTCCACCGCTACAATCAAGAAGCGCCAAAGGGGCAGTTCGAGGCTAATAT
Source organism: Taxidea taxus jeffersonii (assembly GCA_003697995.1). Classification (NCBI taxonomy): domain Eukaryota; kingdom Metazoa; phylum Chordata; class Mammalia; order Carnivora; family Mustelidae; genus Taxidea; species Taxidea taxus. Next base: position 87,642 of record RCUC01127404.1, read on the forward strand.
GATGGATCAATGGTCATCAAGAATTCAGAGTCCTCTTTTTACTCCACTGTCCTAATCTGGTTCCATCCTCATAGCCCCAAATGGCTGCTGAGTTCAAGCCATTGCATTAGCACTCCAGGCAGTAAAGGAGAAAGAAAGGGAGAAGAGTTAATTTCTCCCCTTTTTAAGGGGACTTTCTGGAAGTCTCATGTAACACTTCCACTTGAATCTCATTAGCAAGACTTAGTTGCAAGGGAAGTTGGGAAATGTAGTCTTTTGTTTGGGGAGGCAATGTGGGCAGCTAAAATTATGATTCTATTAGCAGGGAGAAGAGAAGGAATACTGAGGTAGGCAACTGACAGTCTTGGCCACATTCCCTGCTCCCCTTTCTTTTGGTGTTACAGTCATCCACTCATCAACATTCCAGCACCTTCTGGAAAAGAAGTACCAAAGAAAATAAGCTCGGGCCCTCAAGACATTCAGAGTCATGGCTTCCAAGGCCTTCAGGGCCTTGTCCCTAGATGGCCCCCCTGTGCCCCCTCCCACTTCCTCCTGCAGCAAGTCCCCCTTCCTCTGTGTGTCCTTCAGCCTTGATCATGCTCCAGCTTCCTCCTTCCGGAAAAGCCTTTCCTTCGATCCTGCCTTCCTATGGCTACCAAGGTCTCTCTCCTCTCCCTGCGGGCAGGCGTGCAGCTTGCAGCAATGTTGGGAATCACATGACACTTCTTTCACAGTTTTCAAGTTATCAGTTCTGTGTTTCCAGGGAAAGTATCTCCAAATTTAATCTGATGGGGCAACTGCAAATCTGAAAAAAAGCACAATCTATCCATTAGAGAGGGTCCCAAACATCTGGAAACACACGGAAAATACTGAGCCAGTGGTTTGAGAACTAACCAGTTATTCGTAAGGAACACATTGTGCAGAAACCTTTCTGTCCTGGCTTTGCAGACACTACACACGTGCGTGGGAGCACACGCACACACACACCCACTGAGGGACACACGCGCGCACGCACACTCTAAATAACATGCCAACAGCCCCGTTTCTACTCCCTCACACCCTCCCTGCTCTGCCACTCACCACAGCCTGGCCTCTGTCCCCACCATGTTGCTCACGCTGTCGCCCTGCGCACTGGCCAACCTGCAGCCACACAGACCCAGAGCTCCTGCCTCCCTCCCCTTTCCCTGTGCAGGAGTAAAGGGGGCTGACCCTGTCTCTGCCCCTGGCCAGCTGGGGGCCTTAGACGGGGCTATTAACCCCTCTGTGCCTCCGTTTCCTTATCTGAGAAGGGGATAATGACAGCTGGTGGAGGTAACAAGAGTAAAGCAGGTGTGAAAGTTAGGGCTGAACAGAGAGTCATGCTGCCTCCATGTCTCTGGGTCTTCCTACCCTGGATGCTCTTTCCCAGGCTTGGCTTCCGGGGCTCATCTCCCTGTCTAAAACTCACGAGAAAGTCCAAGCACCACCCCCTTGCAATCTCCTGAGGTTGTTCCCTACACAGATCCCTGGGGTGGGTCTGGGGTCGAGCCCAGGAATCTGCATTTTAAAAGGCCACTCACGTGTGCTCACATTGGAGAACCCGTCCTCAGTTCTCTTTTCCCTCCAGAATCTCTCCATCATCCCCCGGCTTCACCCCGACACACAGGCAACCCACACGGGACAGCGCACGGCGAGGAGCACCCGTGTCATCGACTCAGGTGTCAAGGCCAGAGATCTGGAAATCGTCAGACCGAGTCATTCAGACAGCTCTGTTTCCCTGGAGACCATCATCTGGACACTGCGTGGGGAGAGGTGACCCTTCCTAAAGCACCCAGGAATTTTGGAACTCTTCGGTTCCTGAAATACATTGTGTCTCTGCCTCATGAAGCAGAGTACATAAACACAGCTGAACCTTTCCTTAGCGACTAAGATCATCGTTGTGAACATAACCTCTAAGGTGCGGTGTTCCCCGTGTGGGGCTGTGACCGCCATGCAGTGAGTTCTCAGGCTGGGGCGGCTTTATAAGGACCACCCCTCTCGCTCTGAGGTACTTCAATATATCATCAGCTTGAAACCAATAAAGAGGTGGTAGGGTGTGGCTAGTTAAAGATTAAAGGGGATCTGTGTAAGGGGATCCTGGGGCTCCTCTGTGAACAGAGAACCCAGATTTCAGCTGATGCTCTCTGAAACATCTTTCAGCTACCCGGGGGCGGGATCCTTCTCTGGGATTTGCTCACGATTGTGGTCCAGAGAGGGGCTGGCTAGCTGCAGTCCACATGGAGTCTCGGTTGTGGGCTTTACCAAGCTCTCTATCCACCTACAATCGCCCACGCGTGCAGACATCCAACCAATTCTTTAAACTCAAAACTATAAATCCACTGGCTTCAGGCATGTGCAGTGGAACCGTGAGCACTAACTCCAGGAGGGGCTCCTCATCTCCCCCTAGTGGTGGAAGGGAGTGTGTAAGAAAGGTGACGGGGGCCAAAAAACACCCCTGTAGCACGGACCTGAGTGTGGTCAGTGGTTTAAGTTCAATTCTTAGGTCACCCTCTACCAAATTTTCCAAGATGACCCCATGTTCCACAAATTCCAGAGCCGAGTTTTAAGTACCCCTAGGAAAGCACCTGTGTTTAAGATAAACGTGACCATCTAGGGCTTGGGCATATTTAGATTCTCCAGGGAAAGTCAACAGCCCCTGTCCTTGGATTGCTGAAGCCCCCAGCAGGGAAGGGCGGGAAGGTGCCCGGGGGGGCAGGGGGGAGTGGATATGGTGTCGGGTGGCCGCCAGGCATGCTGGGAGCCAGGAACACCCTAGATCCACAGAGAGGGAAAGAACCATCCTAGCTCAGGGTGGGCTGCGGGTGGGTCAGGCTGAACAGAGCCCCCCAACAAAGGCAGGATGGTTGGCCCCCGGGCCCAGGGTCAGTTCTGAGCCCAACCTGAGCAAGTCAGGGGAGCACTGGGGTCGGAGAGCAGAAATCCTAGGGAATTCCACTTCCATGCTGGGGTCTGTTCACGCACCACGAGACCCAGGCCACACTGACTGGGGATTAGCAGCTTGCTGGGTCAAGCTACAGATGTAAACTCTGCCTTCTAAATTGTGATTAAGAGCATCAGCAATCACAGTAAAATCTAAGAGAGAATTCCTTGTACATCTCGTTTAAAATTCAAAGTTCCACCAACCTGAGCCGGAGTGCGGAGGACATCTGTTAATAATATACAGTTGGTCCTTCAACAAAGCAGAGGTTAGGGGTGCCAAAGCCCTGTGCAGTCAAAAATCCACGTGTTTTGGGGGCCCTGGGTGGCTCAGTGCATTAAGCCTCTGCCTCCGGCTCAAGTCATGATCTCAGGGTCCTGGGATCGAGCCCCGCATCGGGCTCTCTGCTCAGTGGCGAGCCTGCTTCCCCCCCTCTCTCTCTGCCTGCCTCTCTGCCTACTTGTGATCTCTCTGTCAAGTAAATGAATAAAATCTTTTTTTTAAAAATCCACGTGTTTTAACTTTTGGCTCCCCAGAACTTAACGGCCCACTGTTGACTGGAAGTCTTACCAACTGACGTAAAGTTGATTAGCACATATTTGGTATATGTATTATATGATGTCTTTTTAAAGTAAGCTAGAGAAAAAATGTTAAGAAAATCATAAGGAAAATACAGTACAGTGCTGTACTGTCCTTATGGAAAAAGACCTGCTTTTGAGTAGAGCCCCGCAGTTCAAACCCAGGGGGGCCAAGGGCCGGTTGGACACTCATGCCAATGTCCCACGTGGCCACCAGCAAAAGGACCAGAGCAAACACTGCACCATATGCTCGGCTTTGGTTCCTGCCTCCTCATCTCCCACCCACTCTGGTATCAACAGAAGTGAGACAACATGAATCTTTTAATAGAGATCTCAGTCTGTTAGGTGCTGAGTCAAAAAAAATCTTAGTATCACTGCTCTCAGATCTGGAAGTCTCCTTAGCTCAGCTCCCGCTTCATCTCTCCTCGGCAAATCCCAACAGGCAAACGGGGGAGAGGACTGTACACCCGCTCTTCTCACTCTCTCACGGCAGGGCTCAGTGACATGAGTTCTTCCGAGACTCCCCCCTAGGGGGGCCGGTGGGTCTCACCCTGGAGCCCGCCCCACGAGGACCCTCCTGGCTCAGCGGAGACTCGGATGCTCCCCCGGGGGACGAGCATGCAGCTTCCCTCCACCCCAACAATGAAAATAGGGCGGAAAGTGGGCAAGAGACGAGACTGTGCGGGAGGGCAGCAGAGGAGAAGGCTGGGGAGGGCTGGGGAGGACAGGCGGCTGAGGCTTCCACCCCTAGAGCCGAGGCCACTTCTCCTGCGGCCCAGTCCTGCGTCAAAGAGCACCTGTGACTTGGCACCCAGAGCTGGGACGGGCTGGGAGGGTGCGGGCTTGCAAAACTCCCCACCTCACAAGACGGCAGGTGTGTGTCTGTGTGAGACCAAAAGACTGGCTTATTCCAGAGACAGAGACTCCCTTTTTCACAAAGGTATTTTATTTTAATAAACAAAATACAGGTTCTTTTAAGAGCATAAAAAAGTTCACATAATTTTTTTTAAAGATTTTATTTATTTATTTGACAGAGAGATCACAAGTAGGCAGAGAGGCAGGCAGAGTGGGGGGTGGGGATGGGGAGAAGCAGGCTCTCCACTGAGCAGAGAGCCTGATGCGGGTCTCGATCCCAAGACCCTGAGACCATGACCCGAGCTGAAGGCAGAAGCTTAATCCACTGAGCCACCCAGGTGTCCCAAAAGTTCATATAATTTTAAGTTAACCCTACAGGTTGGGAGTTTATCCTCTGACACATCATTCAGTAATTGTCTCCTCTTTCTTCTCAGCTGGAATCCACTCAGGCTGACATGTAAATGCAAATTCTAGAAAGGAAGACCAAAAGGACAAGTAAGAAAGTCTGAATGTTTTTGTTTTTAAAGATTTTATTTATTTATTTGACAGACAGAGATCACACAAGTAGTCAGAGAGGCAGGCAGAGAGGGGAGGGGAGAAGCAGGCTCCCTGCCGAGCAGAGAGCCCGATGCGGACCCAATCCCAGGACCCTGGGATCATGACCCGAGCCGAAGGCAGTGGCTTAACCCACTGAGCCACCCAGGCGGTGGCTGAATGTCTGAATGTTTTACTTGCTTGGCATTATCCCTCATGCCTGGCCATTTCAACTTAACCAGCAGAAACCACCGAAGTCTATTAAAGAATGTACTTTCACAAACTCCTGATTTTTTGCCCATCTAAAAATCCCCCTTCTTTAAAACCGGGCCCAATAATACATTAATAAAAAAATAAAAAATTAAAAAAATAAATAAAAATAAACTTTAAAAAAGACGACGTGGATGGAACTAGAGGGTATTAATACATTAATAAAAACATTAAAAATTTAGGGGCGCCTTGGTGGCTCAGTGGGTTAAAGCCTCTGCCTTCGGCTCAGGTCATGATCCCAGGGTCCTGGGATCGAGCCCTGTATCGGGCTCTCTGCTTGGCAGGGAGCCTGCTTCCCCCTTTCTCTCTCTGCCTGCCTCTCTGCCTACTTGTGATCTCTGTCTGTCAAATAAATAAATAAAATCTTAAAAAAAAAACATTAAAAATTTTTTAAAAAATAAATTAAAAAAATTAAACCGGGCTCAGGCTGGAGGGAAAATGAAGGGTCAGGCCTGCTGCCCACCCCCCCTTTCTCTGGAGCCCTCCGTGGATGCCGATGGGAGGGAAGAGGCATTTATGACCCACGTCCCACCTTTCCCTTCCTCTTCTCAGTCTCACACACAAAAGAAGGACTCTGCCCGGGGCAGAACTTCAACCTGCAACATTTCAAAGAGGACCGGCTTCCCCTGCCTGTTTTAATTTTGTTCTCCCTTGTGCCGACTCCTGAGTTTCAGTCAGTAAAACACTTTTTCCAAAACAAGAGAGGGTCCTTGACAGAAACTTCTTTGGCCTGGTAGAAGCCTACTGCCTGCCAAGGACCGACATGGTGCCAGTAGAGGAGGGGGTTCCCGGCCCGGGGTGAGGACCGGACAGCCACAGTGTAATTCCCTGCGTTCAGGAAGGTGACGGGTCAGGGTGAGGCCCAGGGGACACAGGTCTGACCTGGGTTCAGTTCTGACCCTGCTCTTCACCAGGTAGCGTGTCAGCCCTTTCTCCGTCTGAACAGGCCTCACGGAGCCGTCAGAAGGGGGACCGCCACCGTCTAAGAAACACTGAGCAAAATGCTAGCCCACACACGGGTCATTCAGCACAAGTGTGGCTACGAGTACTAGTTAGTGTGCTGTTCCCCTCAACGCACGTAGAAATCCTCTACGGGAATCCCACTGACAGCAGTGTGGCACCTCAGGGCAGAGAGGGGTTTTGGAGATCGCTGGCCCACTGCCTCCCGGAGCCACGGCAGACGGGGCCGCCTCAGGGTCCCCTGGCTAGGACGGCTGGGGCCTGGAAATCTGCACCTCCACCAATTCTGATCATCAGCCAAGTGAGGGGACCACCGCGCGAGAAACCCGACACCATATCTGAATCTTCTAATTTTTAGAGAAGCACAGAATTCAACCTGATCCATGGAGAAATGAGATCAGTGCGGGAGAATGACGGCCACACGCTCAACCTGTAATGGGGGTTTGAGCTCAGCAAATGTGTTCTGGGTGCCTCCCGCGGGTCTACAACCATGAGTAAGACTTCGTGCCCCGTGAAGAGGCTGCTAGGAAGGGCCCTCTGGGACCACCCGGCAAAGGCGGAGGGGCACGAAAGTCTATCAGGGCTGAAGAATGGCCTGCGGAGTGTGGGGAGTGGCACTAGAGGGGACAGATGGGACCCGGGCGAAGGACATGCAGGGAAGGGATTGTGATGCTGTTCCTACAACTCAGACTTTATCCTGAAGATACAGCAGGACTTCTTAATCTTGGGTGAGGGCATGGGTTTCAAAAGACCTGTGACCACACCTCCTCCCCACCCCCGCCTGCTATTTTCTGTACAATGGTGGGTGATTCCAACACGCATCCTTCTGCGGGGAGAAGGTCCCCAGCTTTCACGGAATTCTCAGGACCAGTTAAGCACCAGGGCCCCTGACTAAGGCTGCCGCAGCGCAGGCTTCAGGCAGGTGTGAAGAACGAGCCGTGTGGCCCGCCCGGCTGGCCCGCACCAGGGTGCAGGGTCAGGGTCTGCACGCCTCGCACAGCCGTTCTGCATCAGACAGCAGGGGGGTCCGAGGGCTGAGGGGTTCTCCGACTGCCTCATCTGGGGACCAGTGTGCCCGGCCCGCCGGCCACTCCGCACGCGCCAAGGCCCCGTACCTCTGACTTCCCTTTAGTTCTCTTTCTTCTCCGACTGCTTCTTTTTCTCAGCTTCCAGTTGTTGCTGTTTTGCTTCCAACCTCTTCCTCTGGTATATTTTGGCTCCGGCAAATGCCAGGCAGAGAATTAAGGTTTTGGCTGCCAAGATATACAGTAGCAGGGGCACGTGTTCCAGAACCTTAAAGAAGAACACAAGCGTTCTCAAAGTTCCATGATTGATAAGAAAGGTTTCTTTCGCGTTCCTTCATCTAACAAACCTTTACTGTCTACCTCCTATGCAACAGGCACTAGGCGAGGCGCTGGGGCCACACCAGTGTCCAGGACAGGCAAGGTCCCCGGCCCCGCGCCGGCCAGCCGAGGTCTACCTCTGCCCCCACTGTGCCCCCATCACTCCCCCGCTGCGGGCTGCACAAGAGAACTGCCCGTGGACTGCGGACGTACCTCTGGGCTCTCACAACCGGACCACACACTTTGCCAGTCCCCCAGGCCCTCTGCTCCTGAGGCAGCCCCACGGCCCAGGAGCCAGAGCCAGGGGCCCGGGTGACAGCTCTGCTCTGCGCCCCCCACTGACCACGTGACCAGTGCCCTTCACATGACTTTCTGAGCTTCTGCCTCTTCAGGGGAGGCTGGACCTGACCTTCCTTCTGGATTCTCCAACTTTGGCATGCTACGCTTTCCTCTTGGCTGTGGCTACTCATTAGCTCTTGCACTCGAAGGTAAAGTAAACATAAAAAGACAATAAAATTCAAAACACAAGGGGAGTCTGAGGGGCTCAGTCGGTTAGGCATCTGCCTCTTGATCTCAGCTCAGGTCTTGATCTCAGGGTCGCAAGTTCAAGCCCCGTATTGGTCTCCACACAGAGTATGGAGCCTACTTAAAAAAAAAAAAAAAAAATTCAGAACATGAAAACTTAGCTACCTATTAACTGTTCCTGTAATTTTCTGTAGGAGGGAAGCTTTAGCTCATGGGCTAAAATGATACCTGGGGAACAGCTATGGCTTTGAATTACTCTCCGTACTAGTAAGGTACACTATTGCCATAATCTCGGTAGCACAATAGCATCTCAGGGCAAACACGATACTTGTTTCAGAAACATGAGTAATAGGACCTGAATAACAATTATGAGCTTTTAGTGTGATTAAAAATTCCTTCCCAAATAGAGGTATGCTTTTTCTGAGTGATCACCATTCTAGAGGACTAGGCAGGATTTGCTCCAATGCAATCACTAAATGGCCGAACATCACTTGTGCAATTCCTATATAATGACTTCTGGCACGGGAAGAACGTCTGTCTCTGCTTTTAACACTTTAACTTGACCGGTCAGAGGAAACTTCAGCTGGGAACGACATGCTCACAGAGCTCGAGGCCCGGGGGAGATTTCACAGATGACTTAGTCCCCCACATTGTTTCACAAACAAGGAGAGCGAACTCGAACTCGAACTCGGGAGGGGTGGGGGGGACAAACCCACATCACAGTGAATAATGCATGAGGAGGCCAGACTCTGAATGAAACGTTCTAACCTTTACGCCAGTCTTCTTTCCCCTGAATCCTGATTTCCAAGGAAACGGAATTACACAATCATAAATTATGTGCATAGGTGTTCATCCAGTTTTATTAAAATTCTTGATGACTGAGGCCTACATGCAGATTTCACACGCAGAAGACTGAGCATCTTAGGCCCACTGGGCGCTTACTGTGCTCAGTGACTCCCCTACATTTTCCCCGGGATTCTCATCGGATCCCCGGGACACAGGGACACTGTCCTAATTGTGTGGCTGAGAAAGTGTAAAGTCTGGAAAAGCGTTCCGACTGCTCCAAAGCCTGAACTCTCCTCATCAGTACACGACGCTGTAACATCTACCAGGTTCTCCCCAGCCCTCCCCAGTTTTACACCTAAATTACACAAAGAAAGGAAGCCTTGGCTACTGAATTTCCCAAGGGCAACTGGAATCACCACCTCTGAAATTATTTAGCTGGTTACTTATGGATATTTGAGGAAGGTTGCCATGTGACACAGCAGTAATGGACCAGAGAGCAAAAGGTGTAATCCGAACACTTAAAATGTCTGAACTTAACTAAAACGATTAAGATTACAAGAACACGGAGTAACCGGATAATAGTTTCCAACCGCAAAGTCATTTTAAGAGAAAAAAATAAATATAACATACATACTTCAGAAAGATCACTATAGTAAGAGCATAAAAGACTAAAAAAATTGCAGCAGTGAAATTTTTTCTCCTGACAAATATAAGCGGCTTAGAACACAGATCTTCCGGGGCTCCTGGGTGACTGGGTCACTTAAGCATCTATCTGCCTTCGGCTCCGTGGGATTGAGTCAGCAGGGAGTCTGCTTCTCCCTCTCCCTCCCTGTGTGCTCATGTTCTCTCTCTAGCTCTCACTCTCCCTCAAATAAATACAAAATAATAAAATCTTTAAAAAAAAAAAAAAAGAACACAGATCTTCCTCACTCAGACTTACAGCTAACCTCTGCTACCTCTCCCAAAATAATCCCCTAATTCAGCTATAAAAGAAAAAAGTGTTAAACATTCTTTTATTTTACTTCCTTGGAGGCAAAAATCAACAGTTTAGAGGTGGAAACCCCATTTTGGGTTAGAAAATGCATGAATTGGAAATACATCAACACATGGACAGAGGTAAGTGGTTTTAGGAGTCAGCAAGAGACATGAGTTTCGGGACTGGGAGAGGGCAGAGCCGTGGCAGCAGAGGTCGAGGACACTACATGGGCGTAAAGCAAAGGGGTTCAGGGCTCCACTCCTGCCCCTCTATGGTACCAAGCTTCGGTTGGTAGATTTTGAACAAACCCCTCATTTTAACTCTCAAAACAAACCAACCTTCAAGGAGGTAAATGAATAAAATATTGTGGGTATGGCTGAGATCTATACCAATTTTTTAAAATAAATCCCCAATACTTGTGTAATGAGAATGGCTAATTTTTTCCAAAGTGAGGTCATACTCTGTTGCTGATGCATGATGCTGATGGTCACTGACAGCCACAGACCCCCTGAGCCTGTAAAAGGGAAGCCTGCAGGGTGTACCGGGTGCTACCTGATCCTCCCACCTTCCAGAGCTCTGTAAGGTCAGGGTGTGGTGAGAGGCCACTTCTTTTTGATGTCACAAGGAAGGGCCCCTTTCAAATATGAGGTTGCTCCCCAGCAGCCACAGAGCTGAGCGTCTGCTCGAGGTTGGAAAGGTCTGGGAAGATACTGCTCCTGACATCACAAAGAACTCTTTTCGTCACCAGCAGGATCGGCCTGTATGCTCAAATGCGTTGTCCGTCACTCTGGGATTAAAAAATTTCTCTGCGGGGCACCTGGCTGGCTCATGTGACTCTAGATCTCAGGGTTGTGAGTTCGAGCCCCATTCTGGGAGATCACTTAAAAACAAAATCTTTAATCTTTGAGAGAGATCACAAGTAGGCAGAGAGGCAGGCAGAGAGAGAGAGAAGGAAGCAGGCTCCCTGCTGAGCAGAGAGCCTGATGTGGGGCTCGATCCCAGGACCCTGAGATCATGACCTGAGCTGAAGGCAGAGGCTTAACCCACTGAGCCACCCAGGTGCCCCTCTCACTCTGCCTCTTAACTTCAACCAGGCTCGTCCTGGAGAATAGTCCCCACAGCCCTCCTGTGCCGCCCCTAAACCCCTCCCCAAAGTTGCTGAGGAAGGAAAGGGGTTCTCTATCTCCCAGTTCCTGGGTCCTGCTTCCAGATCTTTCCAGTAAGCCTTGCAATGGAAAGCTAGTGGATGTTCTGAACAAGGAAATGTTTATAATTGAAAAAAAAAAATACATACAATGAGATCGTTAAGTTTGAAAATAAACACACTACACTTACATTTATGTAAAAAAGACTGGAAGAAAACACACCAAAATTGTAATAGTAACCATCTCTGGAGGGTGAGATAACACAATTTTTACTGGATTTTAAACTTCCAAAGAATCAACGATAAAATATATTTTGGTGGCTGTTCTCTTAACCTTTACTGCACCCCACACACTTCAGGGATTTAACTTGATGACTCTCCTTTCCCTCTGTGAGCCCTGCTGACGGCTGCCCACGGCCCACTGAAGGCCGACAGCTTGCAGGCTACTGTGTGATTGCCCTTGGACCTGTGCTCCCGGAGGCTGGGTCTATGCTACAGAGGACAGCTGGGATTATTCCCCAACTAGTTGAAGTTGTACTTGATGTTATAATGGATAATTTATCTAAATACAACACTTGGGAAATATGGCTATATCATACAAAGAAAAAATTGTTTCCATGAAAACTAAACTGAATGCTTTCAATGTACTTTCAAATTTGGGTTGGGAAAAAAAAAAAGTGCTGTTGGCAACACAAATGTAAAAGATTAGGAAGAACATAAAAATCTGGAAATATCTTGTATGTAGACTGTTTCCTAAAATATTAACCCACTTTAAAGAAACCAAAATGTGAAACTGTAGGAAAACTTCAAAGGCATGATTTTTGCAAGAAGAGTGAGGCAGATGTGAAGTCTGTATACCCACTCAAAGAAAGGGCCTCGCCTTCCCCCAAAAGTCTGGGGAATAAATGTACTTTTATATGTTTGAACTTAAAATATTAAGTATTATTAGGATTCGTGCTTTAATCCACTTTTTTCTTTTTAATCAACCTATATCTACAGAACTGTTATTCTGAATTTTTATAATGAGGAGAAAGAAGAAACCTAAGCCATAATGTTGAACACTGTTCTCACCTTCCAGTTCATGTTGGGCGGATTCACTCTGGGATAATGCAGGTCCTCTCAGACAAGCACATGAGGAGAGGAGCTAGAAGGGCAGGTCTTGCTGTTCTGGTGGGAAAGAGAAGAAACGGGTCACTCAGGGTTTTCTGGAGCAGATCACCACAGGAAGACCTCTTTGATGGAAAGAAAGGGTGCATTGAGCAAAGAGAGTGAGGGCTGCAGACAAGAGGGGTCAATGTCCCTAACAATGTGACCCAGAGCCTAATGGGAAGCAGATGGCCTGGCTTAGGGCTGACGCAGGCCTGGGTCTTGATGAGCAGAAACATCACCCTGGCTGCTCTCTGCTGGGGGTGGGAGCACAGCCCGGGAGCAGAGGTGGCAGTGCTGCTCCTGAGGGGACACATGCTCCCATCCCTTTCATCTGTGGATGTAACAGCACAAGTCCAAAGCTACTTCTCCCCCAGCCTCCTGGCCTGAGCAAGAGCTGGGGTGTAGATGAGTGTCTTTCTGTTTTTCAGGTCCTCTGAGTGTTAATGAAGCAAATCTTGGTTCTTAAAAAATATCTGGAGGGGAGTAAACGATAGGGGGGAAAATTGTCCTTCGAAAGCAATTCCTATCTAGAATTTCATCTCATCTATGAGGGAGACCTAGGGTAAGGCAAAGCAGGGAGTGGCAGGTCAGGGACACAGCCCGGGCACAGTATGTGCTCCAAGCCTTGTAAGTCACTAATTTTAGGATATGGCACATAGCCCAAGAGTCAGAAGACTTGAGCTCTGCATGAAGAACCTACACACTCTGGTAAGTGACTTCCCTCTCAGGGCCTTGGTCCCATCTGTAAATGAAGAAAGGGGGTGTCAACTAGATGGACTGCAGGGCCCTGATTTTTTTCTGAAATTGGGCAGCTTAGAGCAGAATCATAGCTTCATTTCACAGTGCTGGGCTGCACGAGAGCACATCAGCTGCATGAACTCATGCAGCCCTAGGAGGCAGAGGTCACGGTTCCATTTCAGAGACAAGGAGACAAAGTTAATGGAACGCATCCAGGGTCGGACAGGGAATGGGATTTGAACCCATCCGGTGTGGCTCTCGAGTCTTATCCTGATGCGGGCAGAAAGCTTTGCATTCAAGAACCATGGGGATGCCTGTCTTGACATGTACTCAGAATTAAGAAAAGCACAAGACAAAGTCGCAGGCCTTCAGAATGGGGATAATAAAATGGTTTCGGGGAAAATGTTTTACTAAAACTTTTACTTACAAAAACATCTGAATATAGAAAATTCAGACCTCATCTAGTCAAGGTCATAGTATCTGGAAAACAGGCTGGTGGTTGGCACAAGATAACCAAGTTTTCCCCATGACTTCTTTCAAAGCCAGGTAGGTTAATGATAGGAACGTACACCGTAAATCTGGTTAAATGCGATAACGGAGATTCTCTTCAGGGATTAAGGGCCTGTTTGTCTTCTAGTAGCAGCAGATTCTGACTTGCACCATAGAAATATGTTCCTAACAGGTTATAGCCTATTGCTAGAATTTCCACTTTCAGGAATCCTGGATAATCTCAGGGATTAGCCATATGGTAACTTAGAATGTTTAAGGTTATGTAAATTTCATTTTTACAACTCTTGCTCTAATTGAGTTGGGTACAAATATAGTAGGTGAGTTTGGCTGTTCCTAATTTTCTGAGGTCCTATTAATGTAATTAATATATTAATTACATGAATTAATCTAAGAATGGTTTAATGTAAGACACATTAATGGACTAATATAAGATATTGATTCCCAAGGTCAAGGACGACAAATAGGTCCAAGAAGCTTATAGGAGGAAATAAATTAAAAAGAACACCCAGAGGGGCGCCCCTGGCTGGCTTAGTCAGTAACGCATGCCACTCCTGATCTTGGGGTGGTGAGTTCGAGCTCTGCATTGGGTGTGCAGATTATTTAAGGAAATTAAAAAAAAAAAACAGCGTTGAATTAATAAACAACAACAACACAGGACTACGAATATGACTGGTGTGACCTTGGACAAGTCGCTTGGCCTCTCTGAGCCTCAGGTCCCTCATTTATGAATTCTTTGGAGGCCCAACTGTAAACACAAAGCAAAGCACCATGCTCAGCACATGGAAAACATTAAATAAATACCAACCGTTATTGTCATGACAATCTCTCTTTCTGCTAATGGACATGCCAAGCTTAAGAACCATAAACAAGAGGCAAGCAGGGCAAAATGCTGTCAATGCAAGACAGCAGGGACCAAGAGAGCCGGACTCCATTTTTGGTGGCAACCCTGGCAGGCATGTGACCTGGGGTAAACCATTCACCTCTCTGAACCAAAATGTTCTCAATTTAAAAGCCAGAATCCAAAGAACAACTCTGCAACTCTGGCATCCATAAGTCAAATGGGATGCCACAGATTCGGACTATGAAAATTTACTGGCAGTCTCCACAACTTCATACAGACAGTGAGAACATTCAAGCTCTTCAGAAAGAAACATATTTAAAATCAACCTGCCAAGTAGTGGAAGGGAGGCGGAGAGAGAATGGGAGACAAGAAGGCTGATCAATCCAGCTCGTTCCTACCTACTGCCTCCAAACACTAACTTTCCCCACCCCACCCCCCCGCACTAACATACTCCAACTCAGCCATTTCTGTAGCACCACAGCAGGACTTCAGCAAATGAGAACAACCGGGAAAGCTAAAAATATCAGCAGGCTATTAGCTCCAAGCCATAGGCACACACCTGCTGCAGAATCTCGCACGGGAGACAACTGGTATCTGAGGGCTTTAATGGCAAAAGCCAATCAGATGGGGACACTTTTGAGGTACAAAATCTGTGAAGTGCCGGAAGTTTTTAGACTTTCCCTAGAACTATCCACAAACCTAGCTTAAATCTCAAAAATAACAATGGCTCAGACAGAAATGGTTCTGTCTCCTTTACAGGAAAAATAGTCTCATTTTTTCCTTTGCCAGTTTTCTCCTAAAAACCAGAATAGCTCTCCACTTATTTGGGTTAGGTCGGTGAAAGCAATATGGGTAACATATTGTCCGCAATCTACGTTTTCTTCTTAGCACCCCTAACTCTAGGGCCGTCTGTCTCTTCGTGCCTCCGCTCTTGGAGCTGCTAAATAGAGTATGTCAGTCGGAACGTTCCGAACCTGTTCGGTTTCCAGTCTCCACCCTTGTCACCCCAACTATTCCCCCCACCCTTGGAAGCTGGAAGGTGCGGGGAGGAGGGAGTTAGCTGCGGGTGAATCTTGGGCATCACTCCTTGGACCACTGAGCCCCAATCCTCGGTCACCTGGGATTCCCAGGGCCAGAGACACTGGAGCTCGGCTCCTCCGTAACCGGGGTACCAGGCCAGGGTCCCCTCCGCCCCGACACGTGGGGAACAACAACACCTATCCCGCTCAGACCCGGAGATGGGGGCCGCGGGCGGCCGTAGCTTCCCCCACCCATCCACAGAACAGGCTGTCCAGATCACTCGCTCATCCGCCCAAACTCTCTGGCCAGAACAACTCTGGGCTTCGCGCGGACCTCTTGCCAGCGTAAACATTGCGCCCCCAGCGCGGGGTCGGGCGGGTTCCTCGGCGACTGGACGCCCGAGCCAGGCAGGGGCGCTCCGCGGGTGGGGACCGCGGCGGCCGTCCCCCTCCCGGTCCCCACCCGGAGAGCTGGCGCCGCGCGGCAGGGGGCCGGCTGGCGAACATCCTGGACAAAACCGGCCAACGGCGGACCGTCCTCCCGGCTCCCCAGCGCCTCAAAGAGCTGTCGGGCTTCGGGTCAGGATCCCGCTGACCGGACGTCACCCACTTACAGCTCCAGGCCGCGGAGGTTCCAGCGCCGGGACTGCACAGGAACCGCAACTCCCACAATGCTACGGGGACACTACAGGTCCCGAAATGCACCGCACCGCGCGCCGGCGCAGTGGGTCCGCGCTGCTTTTCAGCTGTGCTGAGCTGGGCGCGCCGGCGCAGTGAGCCGCTGTGGGCCGGGCGTTGGGAGACTGCGCAGGGGTCAAGGGTCACGATGGGCCCGGGCGGATGCGGCTGTCCAGGCCACGGTTCTGAATTTACCTGAGCTGGGGGAGGAGGCGGCCGGAGTGCTGGGGCTCTCGCGTCCCCTGCTGTCTGCGACTGAGGACCCTTGGCTCCCCCAGAAGTTCCAGATGTGGCGTTCATGTCCTCTGACCACATGCGTGCATTTACCTTTGGGAAAGCGCTTGCCCCCATCCTGGGTTCCCAGACTCCCTCAACAAAGGCGCAGCACGCGCGTGCAGAGTCCGGGCATGCTCAGTCCCGGCCCCACGGGAGGGCGCAGGCCGGACCCCGAAGCCCGGGGTGACGACCGGGAATGTCCACGGAGTTCTTTCTGTGGACCGAGGAAACCAGCGAGGGGAAAATAGGTGGCTGGCGCAAGAAAACGCGCCTCTTGGCAGGGACAGAATCTAGATTGGAACCCAGGCGGACTGACTCCAAATCCCACTGTGACATTCTGCGGCGATGAAATACACGACGTTAGGGACGCCGCAGAACCCGAGGGCGGAGGCTTAGTGGCGTCGACCAGCGAAGTTTTCCCATAGAAAGGGACAAAACTAGCTTTGTCCTGAGCGCTGTGAGGCTCTGGTCTCGCTGAAGTCTCACCACAAGCCTGTGGAGGACGTAAAAGACCCAACGCACAGATGAAGAAGCGGAGAGCTGAGACACGAAAGCGATTTGCTCAGGGTTTTATTTTTTATTTTTTTTTAAAGATTTTATTTATTTATTTGTCAGAGAGAGAGAGCGGGCACAGGCAGACAGAGAGGCAGAGGGAGAAGCAGACTCCCTGCCGAGCAAGGAGCCAGATGTGGGACTCGATCCCAGGACACTGGGATCATGACTTGAGCCGAAGGCAGCCGCTCAACCAACTGAGCCACCCAGGCGTCCCTTGTCCAAGGTTTTAAAGCCGGCAAGTGCCACAGCTGGGACCTGGCTCTCAGTAGCGGATGTAAACTCCCATCAGGGCAACAACGACCATGGGCTCCTTTTCCAACCACTTGTGAACTCTGCTTGTAAGAAGGAAGTGGGGGTTCAGGTCTTAGGGAGCCAGTCATCCAAGCAGATGGAGCTCTAAAAGCAAACCCGGTGGGGGGGGGGGAACACAGGGAGTTGTTTGAACTGCGATCTTTAGTTGCCCAGTTGAAAGTGGTCAGCCTGGAATTTGGGGAATCAGTGCTAAAGTGGCAGATGGGGGCAAGTGTTTCAACAACTGTGTACCCAGCATGCTTCTAAACATCGGCCATTCCTCCCATCCCCCAAAAGTAAAGTTGGCTGATAACCACCTACCTTGACACTGTACTTTCGGAGGTGATAATAAAATGCACTTTCTTAGAAAAGTCTAAATTTCTTTCCCTCCATCTGGTTTCCTGTGTTAAAGATCAAGCCGGGCACGAGTGAAAGCCTTAAGCATAGACTTTATTCGGTAACTACTGCAGTAGAGAAGAGGGCCCAGTGTGAACCAAAGTCTGTTTTGATTTATGCAGTGGTAAAAGGGCATTTTAAAGAGAAAATGAGGGGGTGAGTTCAGTGGAGCAGAATCAGGGATGTGAGTATTTACAAAAACCAGGGGATTGCTCATTCTGATCTTGTTAATAGGCACTTATCTGAAAGAGAGACTTCTGCCTTTACAACAAGAGGCAATGGTGCAGGTTAGAGCAAGGTCCCCTGACTCGGTCGGGAGAGTTATCTCCTTAAATGCTGGTATTTCAGAGAGGAGACAGTTCTGGGTGGTAAAAGGTTTCTATCCCAAAGAGGGAGAGAAAAGAGTTATAATTCCAAGTTTTCTAAAGTGCTTGCTCTTAGAGGGGATTTGGGGAGCTGATCTGCTTCTCTCCAGGCTTTGGCTGGAACCAACAGTAAATTCTCCTGGCAGCTTGTTGAGTTTTCTCAGGCAGGCACTCCAAAGGGGTTTGGGGTCCTCTTAGCGATGAGGCTTTGAGCTGTTAGAAGCTATGCTAGTGTTTGTTCAAGTCTGTTAGCGTGGAGAGGGGGACAAAATCAGTGTCTGCACTGTCTGTAAGCCAAGGTTGAGGCCTCCTTGAGGGCCCAGAAGAGCCTGACCAGAGGTTAGTGATGAAGATAGTCTTGGTCATGTGGTGGAAAGCTTGGATCTCTGCCTGGATCCAGACCCAAGGCCAGGATTTTGTAGCCGGGGTGCCTAGTCTGGGCACACTGGGACAAATGTTCTGTGTACAGTTGCATTTCTGGGTTTCTGATCTGAGGCAGGAGGCCACTCTTGCCACATCTGCTCTGGGAATATAAGTGGCTTTCCATAACGCTCTATGTAAGGCTTATGTTAGCATAATTGCAGATTTGTTACTAGGAATCAGATACCTTGTAGGTATCTCACTCTGGAGATAGAATCCTTAGGGCCAATGGAAGACATCCTACAAGCATGCCTTGAAGAAGGGCTTCTTTTTTGAATTTTGTCTTAGTACCCTGACACTTGAGGTCCTACTCACAATTTCTGTGCTTTGGCTGAGTAGATGGTGGAGGAGAAAGGCAAGTGGTGGGGCGTGGGGAGAGGCACAAAGCCACAACCTCATACATCTAGCTTGGCTCCAACTTCCTACTCTCAGCGACTCTGACAGAGTAGACTTAGGCCTGCCCTTCCAACCCTGCTCCAGCTCTACCCACTCTGTGCTGATCTCCTTTATATCCTGTCATGTTCTATCATCGTGGTGTTTCTGTACCTGACCTTCTCTAAGGAGTAAGTTGCTCCAGCTCAGAGGGTCTCATTCATCTCCACACTCCTTGGGTCTGTGCCAGTGGCCCAAGTAGAGTAGACAGGTGCTAAATATTGCTTGATTTAATTAACAGATGGAGTTACCTAATCTGTGGACGGCATCTGTAATGCAATATCTAGATGTAATGAACTGTTTAGCTTTTCAGCGGACATGGGTAGTTCACTTTCTGTACCATCAGTCCCTTGAAACATAAGTGATAATAAGTAATTATAAATGGAAGAAGATAAACTGAGTTGAAAGAATATGTATAAGGCAATGTTACAACTTTTCCTTATTTTTTCTATAGTAACAAGAGCTTTGGAGAGTTAGTTTTCTGGAAAACTTTAAGTGTTAATTTAAAAATAGGTTTCTGGGGTGTGGGTGGCTCAGTCGTTAAGGGTCTGTCTTTGGCTCAGGTCATGATCTCAGGGTCCTGGGATCCAGTCCTGCATCAGGCTCCCTGCTAAGCAGGAAACCTCCTCCTCCCTCTCCCACTCCCCTTGCTTGTGTTCCCTCTCTCTGTCAAATAAATAAGGACAATCTTTTGAAAACATAAAAATAAAAATATGTTTCTGTTGTGTTGGGTAGTTCTTAAAAATGCTATGTCTCCATTGGGGACGCTTTGCCCTTGTGAAATGTTTGTTCTGTCTTCAGACTTCCAAATAAGCAAAATGCCAGGAAAACAATACCCATAAAGTAACCTGGTGATTCTGTTCATTCATCACTTCAGACTCTGCATTCCTGAATTAATGAATAAACACTCTGATGTCAAGCCAGTGAGCAAATGATGCGTTTTTGAACCACAGCTTCTGGATAATACAGCTGGGTTATTTATAACGTGAATTTGTCACAGGCAAAGCCATGTTTCGTAAGAAAGAAGGCTTGTGATTTATTAATCCCCCTGCTATCTCCACTGCCATCACACAGGTCCTTCACTTCAAATTTGGCTTTATTTTCACTAACTTGACAACATTTGTCAAAGTGGACATTGATTAAAATGCCATTAATATTGCCCAGAACTTAAAAGAGGTCTTCCACATAAAATATTGCTCTGGTGAGCAAGTATAAGTCACCGAGAGTAAAATGTCATCTATCTTGGTTGAGCGGCCACATAATCTCCGTGAAAGTTCTCAACAGCAAGCAAGGAACTGAGTGTCTCCTAACCAATGACAACTTGGGTGTGCTCCACGACAGGGCATCTCTCCAGACCCGGATATCAGATGTTGGCTTTGTGCCCATTCCATTTCTCAAGGTCCCATTTTGAACCCTTCTGCACCCACGTTCTCATGGAAGGTGGTCTTTGGTTCTTCTAGAGTCAAGATTTGCCTCTTGTACTTCTCTTGCCAGTCCTCCACGACGTACTGGTGGTAGGGGTCGTTGGAGTGCTCCCGCCGCTTGGATTTCACGGTGCTCACCAGCATCGCTACGATGATGAAAGAGAACATTCCGATCATCACCAGGAGGTACAGGATGACGTAGTAGAAGTTCTCAGCATCGAGTTTGGCTTGTAGGGCCTCTTGCTCAGCTGTTGTGTTCCTGCGCCAGTTGTCCATATAAGTAATAAAAACCTTTTTGAAGACATCTTCCAGGGCCTGTGTCAGATTGGATAAAGTAGGCATAGCGCCGTCCTGCTGCAATTTGAATGATAAAATAGATGAGGAAGGTGGAGAACATTGACTCTTTCTGCATTTGGCTACTTTAGGGGATAAAGTGAGAGAGAATGCAAAGGGGGAGGTAATATTTCTTCTTACCTAGCTGGTGATTGATTGATTGAGGGCATTTTGTTGTTGTTGTTCTTTAAGCTTTGCGCATGCACATTGATGCATTTTTTGGATGTGAGCTACTTTACCAAAAAATTTGATGGAGGGGGGCGTCTGGGTGGCTCAGTGGGTTAAGCCTCTGCCTTCTGCTCAGATCAGGGTCTCAGGGTCCTGGGATCGAGCCCCACAAAGTGCTCTCTGCTCAGCGGGGAGCCTGCTTCCCCCTCTCCCTCTGCCTGCCTCTCTGCCTGCCTGTGATCTCTCTCAGTCAAATAAATAAAATCTTTTAAAAAATTCAATGATCATTTACTTTAAAAAAATTTAATGGAGGATAAAACTATGTACATATATGTATATGTGCTAATTATGTGTGCATATTGCTGGTGTGTGTGTAGCTGTTGGCTTAGGGTGTCATCTTTCCTACTCCACTGTCCTCTCCATGTGGACAGGACTCATATCTTCTTTGCCTGCCTTGGGGCAGCTAATGTGGGCACAGAGCCCAACACATCAGAGACACACAATGGATGCTGAATGAATAAATGGATGTGCCAGGCACACGAGGGGCACTGGAAATGCAGAGATGATCGATGAATATGAGATTTCTGTCTGTGGAAGCTCAGGGTCATGGGAGAACTGCAAACAAATAGCAACGAGAAGTAACCAAGAGTTTTAAGAGGTCTGAACAAAGCAATAAGGGAGCTCAGAGAATGGTGCTGAACATGGTGCACTGATGGGGCAAACAGGTGTGAGCAGAAGTGGTAGGAACGTAGGCAGGAAGAGAACCTGGGCTTATCCAGAACCTACAGGTTTGCCCAGTCAATAAAAGCCCAAACAACCCAATAGTGTGTTTGCCTAATGCCTTTCTGAATACAATGCCCCTTCTCTTTAACAGGTCTTTTGTTTCCTCTTATGAGGAGAGAGGTTTCCCTTCTCCCCACCTGCAGAAAGGGCACAAGTACATACCCAGGTCTTTCTCTGACGCCTTCCCAACATTTCATTGAGAATTATGGTAACTAAGTTAATGGATTTTTTTCAATCGGTTGTATTAAGTCCTGTTAGTCAAAGGGCTCCCAGGTCTTTTTCTCACTCTCCCTTCCACCCAAAGCCCAGAGAGTTGAAAGGAAACCTGACAAATGAGTAAGATTGCCCCACAGTACATGCCAAGCACGTGTTCAAACCAACGTAACAGAGACATGCTCTCTCCCCCCTTAAAATAAAACGGTTCGCTGTGAGGAGTATAGCTAAGGTAGCTTTAATCCTATGCAAGACATCACCACTGGCTCCTTAACCCTCCCAGAGATGAGATCTGCTCATTTTGGAGGAGTTCACGCTTATTTCATCAATCAAAAGACAGCCCACCCCTCTGTGCTCTGTCAGGGCTGGTTTTACAGGTCTGATTCCTTCACCTGTGAGTGTTCTCACCCTGTCTTTCTGCCAAGCCTTCTCCACTTCTTCATCCAATAAAGAAACTTGTGATTTCACCAGCTTGTTTATCTTCCCATTTCTGCACTATCTAGAGAAAATTCAGTTTCCTTTTGTGAAGCCAAATGGAAAACTCAATAGAACATAAAGACAAGTTACAAAAAAAACCCCAAAAAAAACCCCAAAAAACAAAAAAACCCACACCACACAGAAGAGCTAAGTGTACAGAAGGAAGGGCTGGTGGAGGGGTAGAGAAGTCCCAGGAGTGACTGATGAGGGAAATTTGGTCTGGGGGAGGGGGTGCTGAGCAGAGGCAGGCAGCAGAAAACTAACCAGGAGAAGGAGTGGGGGGGAATCCCTTTCTGGGCCTTGAATCAGCTCCCCTGCAATGTTTTTGCTAAGGTGCTCTCAAGATTGGAATTATTCTAGTTATTTTTGCTTATCAGACAGCACTTTTTGGAAACTACTCCAGTAGCACTGGGCTGCACGAGGCCCCGCCTTGGATCTGAGTCTCTCCCCAGAGAGGTGACAGCATTGCAAACTCCTAAGTACTCTGAGCTCATCTACCCACCCTGCCTCCCACACATCTCCCCTGTGGGCTGTGCACTGTGCTTGGAATTCCACTAGTGATGACTCTGAGCAGAAGAAGGGCAGTAGCAGAGGGCAGGCCCACTGCCAACACCCCTCTGCGAATGTTTTCATCAAAGCAATGGCACCACCCGTGAAAAATCTAGGCCAGCGTCTGACTTATAAGAGTGCTCCATTGTGAGGCCCCTGTCTTTTCAGGGTCTGAGAGAATGGGGACCTAGGAGAGCTGTGTTTCGAGTCTCAGCAAGGCCATCTAGGACCAGGTGCCTCAAGGGAAGCCTTGATTCCACAGCTAAAACGGGAATGGGGCACTTCCAGTAAGTACTAAGGGGGAGAGGAGACGCAGCCCAGATGAGAGAGGAGAGGGCATTGGAGTAACCTCGGTCTTCTGATGTCCCTGAGTCACCCTGCAGAGGAAGAAAGAAATACAATTTCTACGGGACAAAGGAGATGAGTCTCTCTAGGCTCACACAAAAAAATGGCGGTACATTCAAACCACTCCTACCCTGTCTGTGGTCACGTCACCCACAAGCTTTTCCCCAGGCCTCTGTCTGAGCTGGAGATCCTTTTCTGTGCTTCTTCTGCAAACTGCCACGCTTGTCCATTTGCTCGTTTTCAATTACCCATGTATTGTGAATTGTTCATGTGATACTCAAAACCACTCTATGACCCTGGGATTTTCACCTCCCTTTTACAGACGAGAAAACTGATGTTCAGAGAGCTAAAGTCATTTGGATCACAGTTACATGGGAACTTGAGCTGCTGGGGGGGCAGGGATCTACGGTTTTACTCATCTTTGTATCCCAGGGACCTGCATTGTGGTTGGTACATCGCAGATCTTTGCCAAATGTTTGGTGAATCAATGAATGGTCCTCTCTCACGTACTATGGATTTCAGCTGGAAACTACTAGAATGGTGATTCTCAACTTACTTGTAGGAGAGGAAAGGATTCACAAATTCCTTGAAAAATGAAATTTAACGAACTGATTCTATTCTTCTCCCCAAAAGTATATGTATGCACATACAAAGCTCCACATTCAGTTTCAGGGGACTCCCGGTCCCCTAGAGCCCAACCAGGTATCCCTGTGACAGAATATCTTTGAGTTGAGGGACTTCAGTGCTGGATTCCACTGGAGCTCTTTGGGTTTGTTTAAGGTATGAGCATAGCAACATTTGGCAACCTGCTGCTGGAGCTACTACTGATTACTTGTTCAGCTTTTCTAACATGGACAAAGGTTCATGGCAAAACTTCTTGGGGCCTACCCACTTCCCTCTCTCTGTCTAAAGTAATGAGCAAATTTTTAAAAAATCAGATTGGGAGGTGCTTCTTGATAAGACTTACTTATAGAGTGAAAAGGGCTCAGGTAGATTAAGTACCTGGCCCCTGGTACCAAGGAGGTGAAGGGAGGTGAAGAAAATTTCAAAAAACATTGAGTCCAAGGATGATTCATATTTTGAACACTGTTGCATGAGACATGGTTGAATAGTCCATTATTCGTTCCATAACAAATGGGAAAGCAAATTGATGTGTGAAAGCAACTTTACTGATGGACATTATGCTGGAAAGTTCTAATAGGCTTAAATTTTTGATACTCAGAATAACTACTTAACTGACAGATATTGATCATATTCGGTACACTTAGTATCCCTCTCTAAGTAGAACACCGCGGTAGGTGTTTAGTAATGTGAAGACGGTTACTTATGTTCCATTGAACCGTATGAAATTGCCATTTCTGTATGCTAAATATGGGCAGTGTTGGCAATTTCATATGGTTCAACCTAACATGGGGAACCTATGCTTTTAAGCATTTTCAATAAATAGTTCTTAGTCAAAGAACAGGATGGGCCTCTAGAGATTATTTAGGCTGGCCTGCTCATCTGGCAGGTTCGGTAAGTATAGCCCACAGAGCTTAAGTCACCTGCCGAGCATCATGTTGCCACAGCTCTGGGACTAGAAACTCAAGTCACCCAGGTTAGCACCCAGCATCCACGGTGTGCAGAGGCCACACATCGCTTGTGACCAGGCAGCTCAGCTGAGTAAAAGAAATGAGACCGAGACCCCCGTTTCAGCTCCTGTACACCAAGCAGCTGTGCCCTATCTTCAGGACACAGAATGATCCCCTGTTTCCAGCTGTGTTTGTCACAGGTGTGTGTCATTCACAACAGAGACAATCTGAACACTGTGAGGAAGGTAACACCCACTCTATCCCAAACCCCAGAGTTCTGTGTTCTTGAAAGATGGTGGTGGGGCCCTGGGGTGGTGCCGTCGGTTAAGCGACCAGCTCTTGGTTTCAGCTCAGGTCATGCTCTCAGGGTCATGAGATCGAGTTCTGCATCTCAGGCTCTGTGTTCAGCGGGGAGTCTGCTTAAGACTCCCTCTCTCTCTGCCCATCCCCCCCTCAAATTAAAAAAAAAAAAAACTAAATCTTCCAAAGGAAAGAAGGAAAGATGGTGGACCATTAGCATCATCTGGGTCTAATAAGGCAGTGAAGTCCTTCGTTGTTTATCTTTCCTTTTTTTTTTAGAGTTTCAGAGAGAATGGGAGTGCACAGTAGCAGGGAGGGGCAGAGGGAGAGGGAGAGAGAGGATCTTAAGTTGGTTCCACATTCAGCACGGAACCAGACACGGGGCTCGATCTCATGACTCCAACATATGACCTGAGCCAAAACCAAGAGTCAGGCACCTAATCGACTGTACCCCAAAGTCTTTCATTTTAATATCAAGAATAGAAAAAGGTATGATTATCTGCATTTACCATGAACATTCCACAAAAACACTTTCAAAATTTTTATCAGAGCATGAAGAAGCATGCTTCTTCAGAGCATGAGGAAGGAAAACAATACCAAGAATTAGAATAAGAATGAGGGCAACAAGGAGAAAAAGAAGAGGAAGTAGAAGCGCCTGGGTGGCTCAGTTGTTAAGCATCTGCCTTTGGCTGGGAATATGATCCCGGGGTTCTGGGATTGAGTCCTGCGTTGGGCTCCCTGCTCAGCAGAAAGTCTGCTTTTCTCCCTCCCACTCCCCCTGCTTGTGTTGCCTCTTTCACTGTGTGTCTGTTAAATAAATAAATAACATCTTACAAAAAGAAGAAGAAGGAGAAGGAGAAGGAGAGGAAGTAGAATAAGAAAGAGAGGAAGGTAAAGAACAGAGAGAGAGAAAAAAGAAAGAAGAAAAGGTCATCTTATACCAGGAAAATCACTCCTTTTATAATTTCTGGGAAGGGAAATCGATCGCTTTGTTACTTAATTTCTCAGAAGCTAATTTGCAATTGAAGCTTACCTAGGCAGTGCGTGGGCAGTATGAAATCCCCTGCTACAAAGCCAGGCTGTTCTAAACCTCCTGGTTGGTGTTGGCAAGCTCTCAGGAACTCTGCATAAATCTCAGCCTGCCAGGCCCCCCTGAGCTTGCAGCCGACCAAGCCTTTGTGAGCCGCGGTCTGCAATCTAGACTTTTATGAACCCAAATATTTAATCTAATCTCACGTGGAAAGTTAAATACGGGCCGGCCTTTGGGAATTAACCTTGGTGCCTGATGGGGTGTGCCTACTTGGAGGCTGGCATAGGGTACAGGCAAAGTCCCCTCCTTGGGCCCCGTGATGCCAGCCCCAGCCAGGACACTGCCTGGGCACAGTGAGCCCCCCTCCTCAGGACAAGGCTTAGTGGACAGCACCGTTCCCTGCAGGACTTATGCTGAGGGCAAGCATTCCAGAGAGATGAGATAAACATGGCCACCTCTGGGGATGTGGGATGTGGGTTGAGGGGAAGGCCAGGATGCCTCCAGGCCAACACCCCTATTCTAACCACCTGCTCATAAACCTAATTTTATTTGTTTTTAAAATTTTTAAATTTATTTTTATTGATTTGACAGAGAGAGAGACAGCGAGAGAGGGAACACAAGCAGGAGGAGTGGGAGAGGGAGAAACAGGCTTCCCACTGAGCAGGGAGCCCGATGCGGGACTCGATCCCAGCACCCTGGGATCGGGACCTGAGCCAAAGGCAGATGCTTAACCGACTCAGCCACCCAGCTGCCCCAAACCTAATTTTCTTTAAGTAACCCTTCTTTGAGACCATTTCCATGTGACTTTAGAGCAACATTGTTATCTTGTACAGTAGAAACTGGCCACAATAAGGGTACTATACAAGGGACATGGAAGCAAGTCCAGGGTATTATGTAAAGACCCCAAAAGAGTAAATGTTCTGCTTACCAAAAGATCCTTTCCCATCATGGTGGGAGTCCTTGGAATTAGACAGGGTGTTATCACGTGCCAGGTCCTTCTCAAACGCTTTCATTGTCTTAGGCTCATGCAGTCGTGACAACACAATGTAAAGGGACTCTGAGCTTTACAGCTAAGGAATCCAGGCACAAAGAGGTCCAGAGGTCGGGATGACATAGAGGTAGAGCCAGGATTTGAGCCTAACCCTGAACGGTGGCCACAGTAGTGACATATCACCAAAATCACGTCAAGGTCAGAGGGCTGCCCATCACTCTGTCATACAGCTGTGCAAAGTAAGATGACCTGTGTTTTACAATGGAATTTTGTCATCAAACGGTGCTCTGAGCGATGTGGCTTGAGGTGCACTGGGTGGCAGGGGGAAGGTGGCTGGGATATCGGATTATCTACAACTCGTAGTAGTTAACATAGTGGGTGTGAGCTAAAGAAATGAATTTCTCTGTAACTCCACGCCAGCCTCTCATGACGTCTTATGTCCTCATAGATTGTCTTCACTGAACACAATTAGGCAACCTCAACCACACAAAAATGGTTGGGTGGTCCAGCGGGGGCGGAAAGCGTCTCCATAGAAACAGAAGCCCTTCAAAGGGCTCCCAGGGACAGTCCCCTGGGGCAACTCTGCCACCTGCTGGTGGAAGCGAGGAACAGAGACCAAGGTCTCCCTCACTCCTGAACCGGTCTTGACCATTTAATTTGGTGTCTTGCATTCTCCTAGCACAAAGGTGAGGAGAATCAAAACAGCGTGCAAGTCTGCACTTCAGTGAATTGAGGCCGAACTGGAAGGCAATACATCAGAGGCTGAGAGCTTGGCTTTGGAGGCTGAAAACCAGCTGAGAAAATTCCTTACGTTCCCCATCTCTGGATTCTTCATCTGGAAAATGGGAAAATTAAAAGCCCCTACCTCACCGGGTTGTCACCAAAGTTAAATGAGATAATGAATGGAAAGCACTTCCTACAGAACCATAGTAAGACAGAAAGTGTTTTATAAGGAGGAGCTTTTGCTATTGTTTTTAAGAGAAGGATGCAAGAGGACACGGCAGTGAGAAGCAGAGCTTAAGCAGACCTCACCAAGGAAAAGAATATTCTAGCACTGTGTGAAGAGTAGCTCCTTAGTGGTTTATTTTTAGATAGCTCCTACTTATGCCCTGATACTCAATTCACACAACTGGAACAAGATGAGGACTGACAACGTGGTTGCAGAAGCGGAGTATAAACACGACCCAAGCATCTGCTGCGGGCTGGAGAAGAAAATGGGAGGAGGACAGAGCTGTTTCTTGTCTCCCCCTGACAGGCTTCAGCCCACCTGGCCTCTGCAAAAGGCTCTTGATAGATCCACTCTGCATTATCTCCAACACGAGAGCAAAATGGTATCTGCCAGAAAGCGAGATTCATAAAAGCAAATGTTCTCTTTGAAAATCAAATTACAACCCACACCTTTACAGAGCTCCTCTGCCTACATATGGCATATGTTTTTAAAGCCCAGGGAGTTGTGTCTGCTTTGGGTTTAAAATTGGATGTGACTCAGTTCCACATCCGGCACTAACAAACCCAAAATTCCTTCGAAAGATAAGAACAGTGGAAGACCGTCTAGAATTGAACCTGCCTTTTAAGCTACTAGTACTGTTTTTAGGGCACCACTATGATACAAATCAAAAGGCTAGCAACTGCTAGTGGCGAGTAACGGGGAATGCAGGAAGTTGAGTAATTGTCTTTGGAGAATTTCAAGTCACTCAATGCCTCTCTGCTCAAGCCAGTCCTGCTAGGAGATAGCCCATGTGGGCTTTACCTACTGACCTCTTGTTAGGGTAGGTAACTCTATGTCCACAGCCTCTTAACTTCTCCACACCCTTCCAGTATATCACAATTTACAGTTAAATCCAAATTCAGACTTTGCATTTCTATGGTGATGGATGTATTGTTCTTTGATGACCCAGTCACCTCTCTCCTATACACATTTTGGTTTTCAAGGAGCAAATTATGATTTTTTTTTTCATTTAAGCTATACCCCTCAATGGCTCAACATCATTCTTCATTAGGGAAATGAACTTACAACCACAATGAGATCCCACTACACACATACTGGAATGGCTAAAGTCCTTTTTAAAGAACCAGCAACAGCAAGTGTTGACGAGAATGTGAAATAACTGGAACGTTCTTACGTTGCTGATGGGAACACAAAATGGTGCCACCACTTGGAAACAGCTTCGCACTTTCTTAGAAAGCAAATGTGGGGACTTAACAATCCCACTTCTAAATATTTACTCAAAACAAATGGGGGAAAAACAGTGTGTCCACACAAATATTCACGTGTGAATGTTCCTAGTAGCTTTATTCATAATAGCTAAAAGCTGGGACTAACCCAAATACCCCTCAGTAGATAAATAGGTAAACAAATCATAGTATATCTATACAATAGAATATTTCTCAGCAATAAAAAGGAACTAATACATGCAACAACATGGATACATCTCAAAAACATTATCTGAGCAAAAGAAGTCAAATACACAGAAAAAGCTGTACTGTATGGTTCCATTTCTAGAAATTCCAGAAAAGGCAAGAGTAATCCGTACTGATAGAAAGCAGGTCAGTTGTCTTCTGGAGCCAGGTAAGGAGAAGACTGGCTGCAAAAGATGGAGAGAGTTTTATGGGGTGACTGAATTCTTCTAGGTCTGGACTGTGGTAGTACTTACTGGATGTACACATTTGTCAAGATTCTTTGAACTGTACCTTTAAAATACATACATGCAATTTTATGTAAGCTCTACCACAATAAAGTTCATTTCTTAAAAACCCATGTTTATGTAGTTGACTTGTAAATTTATATCCCCAGCCCAGTTTTCTCCTCTGAACTTCAGACTCAAATGTCCAAATGCTTGCTTGACAGTTCCACATGGATGTCTAATGGGCATCTCAACTTCAAGGTCCAAATAGGACTTTTAATTCTCCCACCAAATGTGCTCCACCCTTTGTCCTGTCACAGCAGAATGACCCCACTATCCTCCCAGTTCCTTAAGCGGAACTTATCCTAACAATTAGTGTTGATTCCTTTCTTTTCCTGATCTCCCTACTGGGAAACATCATTGAAAAGATGTGACCACCCACTGACCTCTGAGCTGGACGGGGCACTTGGAGGCTCCTCAAACGCCATCCTGTCCTTCCAATGTGGGTTCTGCTCATCTTTCCTTCTCCCAGAGTTGGCTCCAAGAACATGGCCTTGAGATAATGGTATGGTGTTGAGAGCACCTGCACAGTATCTGGGTCTAGACCCAGTTAATACCTCTTTATAAACTTTGAGGATTTGGCAAGCAGGTGTGGGGATCCATTCGTCTTGATGTTGCCCAAGGTGAGGCTCATATGTAAGTTCCCTTTGGAACTTTAAACCTGCCACCTACCAGCCTGCAGTGGCCACTGGTCTCTTCGAGCTCTCGCTGTCCTCTAAGTATGGGGGCTAGTTTCACGTTATACAGGGACGCTGCTGAGACGGTTGCAAACCAATGCTCCCACCTCCAGTCCATTAGCAAATACTGTTGACTGCCTCCTATCAAAGGAAACTCTTAGCCTTGACCATGGCTGTATGAATTTGCCTACTGGGTGAAATTAAACCCACCAGAACCTTAGCAACCCATCCCCGACTTCTTTGGAACAGGTGCTGGGAGCTTTTGTGTTAACTAATGTAACAGCTAAATGCACAGAAGAACTACAACTCATTTCATGAACCAGCCAGATACCTATTCTCAGAACCTTGCCTTTTTTTTTTCTTTTTGTTATACTTCCTTCCTGTTGTCCCAAACCTACTTCTTTCCATTTCTGCACAGACTCTTTGACCTTGTCTCCTTTGCCTGGAAAGCAATAAATTCACCTTTGTTTGTTACTGCTCTGGTAGTCTTGTGTTTTAATTTGACACCTCAAAACACATCCCAAGTCAGCCTACTTTCTTCAAACCACCCACTGACCTCGGCTCGTGGCAGAACTGTGTTATGACTTTCCAGTCTTTGTCCCCATTCATCCACTTCTAAGAGAGACCTCATAAATCAGGACATGCTAGTAGTCCCTGTATGAATCTCCCCACTGGTTTCCTAGCTTCTTCAGAATAAAGTCCAGAATGCCTGGTGCCATAGAGGACCTAGCCCCTGGTCCCCTTCTCTGACCTCTTCTTCCTCTCGTAGTCTGATCCTGTCTCCCTGCTCTTCTATTTCTACCATAGAATCTGTAATATTTCCCATTGTTGTTGTAACAAAATACCATAAACTTAGTCACCTAAAAAACACAAATTTATTATCTTGAAGTTCTGGTGGTCAGAAGTCCAAAATGTGGGTAGGATGGCTCCTTCTGGAGGCTCTGGAGGGAGAGCCTGTTTCTTCTGGAATTAGGCTGCCTTGATTCCTTGGAAAGGGTGGTGGCCCTTCTTCATATCACATCAACCTCTGCTTTCACATCTTCTGACCTCTAACTGATTCTCCTGCCTTCCTCTACTGAGGACCTTGGTGATTTTATTAGACCTTCCCAGACTATCCAGGATAATCTTCTCATCACAAGACTATTATTCAATCACAACCACAAAGTCTCTTTTACCACACAAAGAAAACATGTTCACAGGTTCCAGGGATTAAGGTGTGGACATCTTCGAGGGGCCATTATCCAGATGACCATAGCACCTTGGCATTGGCTGTTCCCTTTCCCTGGAATGCTCTTCCCCCAGATCTCACACAGCTCACTTCTTCTTCACTTCAAATGGCATCTTCTCAGACAGGTGTTTTCCTGCTCTCCCAATCTGTCACCAGTTCCCCTACTTTATTTTCCTTGTATTTTTTATAGTCTGAGTTGTGCAGGGATGCCATGTACTGTGGTGTAGGTTGGGCAGTGCATCACAGGAGGACGCCCTCACTGAGAATGGGAATGGAGTCTGCCCAGCCCACACCCTGTGTGTGTGGCATCTTTGAATTCTGACCTTACCTGGTTTTATTGCTTGCTATTTCCTTTTCCTGCCTCTAACTAGAACTTGAGCTCTGTGACAGCAAGAACTTGTCTGTATTGTTTTCCTGAGTCTGGTTGAACAAAAGCTCTCAATGCTTCCCAAACTCTCAGAAAAGACTGCAATTCTAGATTTGGGCACTGAGGAAACCAACCACCCCATCTATTTATAAGGTACCGAGATTATTCTTCCAATCAAAAAGATACTTGGAATAGAAACTTTGCATTATTTTGAGAGCCTTAATAATACTTGACGATTCCAAGTGGGACTCCTAAAACAGGATGTTTTCTTTCATGGCTTTAGCATGAGCAAAACAGTTTTGTGAAAAGCTGGAGCTGGATGTATTGAGAAACCACGGTGCTTTCATGCACACAGAGCTTCTAATTTCCCTGTGCCCAGCTTCCGAATATTACAAGTTCTGACAAATGGCTCCGCAGCAGTGACACCATTTGACGGGGTAGCCACTCTGATGTTCTCCTTCTTTATGTTGAAAACAAGCTTGACCATTCCCAACAAGTATGGCTTCATCAAGAACTCTACTCCCCAAACATGTAGGGATTTTGCTAAGAATCAGGCTTACCTTTGCTTAGAACACAGGTCCTCTTAGTGCATCCAATGAAACTTTTTCCAGAGGGTTCTTTCCAGACACATCATTGGCAATATCTCTCCTCATTCCCAAGTCCTTCATTTGGGCACTGTGTTGAGTGGGTTTTCTCTGGAACTTCTGTGTTTAATTCAAAGACAGAAGACCAGGCTGGAGAGTCTCCAGGGCAAGAAGAAGCCCCCTGCCCAGGCACATCCCTGGTGGGAGCACCCATCCCACCCACTCCATTGCCATGGACTCCCAGCCTTCCTGCCCTGCTGACACACACAGGATTGGTCTCAGCAGAGAACATTGGCTAAACCCAAGTACCTGCTCCCTTAAGAAATCTTGTCTAAGGATTCTGTCTCCTTGAAAATTTAAGGCAAACCCACGATTCCTTGCCTGGTCTTGGAGAAAACCATCTCCAAGCCTCTGCTGGGTTCCAAAGTGTGGTAGCTTTAAGAATTTGCTTCAACTCAGACCCATCAGGATAGCCACTGTCAAAAAAGCAAAAAGACAGACATTGGTAAGGATGTGGAGAAACTGGAAGATTCACACACCATTGGTGGGAATTGAAAATGGTAGAGTTGCTGCACAAAACAGTGTGGAGGGTCATCCAAAAAATTAAAACTAGAACTACTGTATGATCCAGCAACCCTAGGTCTGGGAATTTATCCCAAAGAATTGAAATCAGGATCTCGAAGGGATATCTGTATCCCCATGTTCATTGCGACACTGTGCCCAGCAGCCAAGATGTGGATTATCGACAGATAAATGGGTGAAGAACGTGTGGTGTTCAGTACAATGGAATATTAGTCAACATTTAAAGAGAGAACTCCTCTGTGACAACACGGAGACACCCGGAGGACATGATGCTGAGTGAAATCAGCCGGTGACAGGAAAACAAACACTGTCTGTTTGCGCTTCTCTGAAATGTCTAAAATAGTTCACAGGATCAGAGAGTAGAATGGTGGTTGCCAGGGACTAGTGGGACATGGAGATGGGGAGTGACTGCCCAACAGGCACAAAGTTTCAGTCAGGCAAGATGAGAAAGTTCCAAAGATCTGCTGTCTAACATGGCCCCTGGAGTCAACAATATGGTGCACGTGAAGATCATTGAGAGGGTGGAGTGCATGCAAAATGTTCTTACCACAGGAAAATAAAATTAAAAATGAAGGAATTCTCTTCCCGTTAGCAACGTTAAGGAGAAAGCACAACTTTACCAAGTATCCAAAAAGGGATGGCTCAGGGGCATCTGCTGTCCAGTTCTGGAGAATTCCTGATGACCACTTTCTATTGTATGGTCCTTCAAGCTTGATAGGTTCCCCTCCTCTAGGGCTAGAGAAACAGAGTCTACACCAGAGGCTGCTGTGTTCAGAACAACCACACTGTGTCCCCACAGCGCTGTCAAGCGTGCGTGACTCATAAAGCTACTGAGTCCAGAGGTGTTCAGTTGTACAAAGCTGATAAAATGGGCTTGTGCTGCTCTGGGTGGGAGAGCTCTCCTCCCTGCCTGCCCTCACTGCCAACACCCCTTGGGAAGACTTTGGGTTGACTTCTTTTTTAATTTTTATTTTAGAGTGTGATGAATACAACCATACTACGTATTTCTTGTTTATTATTTTTATTTTGAAATCATGATAGATTCAGAAGAAGTTGCAAAAATGCTGAATCCCACCTGCCCTCCAGCCAGCCTTCCCCAGTGGTAACATCATACATAACTAGAATATAATATCAAAACCAGGAAACTGGGGGCGCCTGAGTGGCTCAGTCGGTTAAGTCTCCTACTCTTGGGTTCTGCTCAGGTCGTGAACTCAGCATCGTGAGATCAAGCAGAGTCTGCTTAAGACTCTCTCTTCCTCTGCCTCTACCCCGCTGTCACAAATAAATAAATCTTAAAAAAAAAAAAAAACTGGAAAACTGATACTGATACAGTCCTGTCAACTAGCCCACAGACCAAATCCCAGGTTTCACCATTTTTAACCTGCACTCATCTGTGTGTGCACACACGTGCGTGCGTGTGTGTAGTTTGATGCATCTTCAACTGTTACATCATCTGTGGAACCAACACCACCAACAGGGTAAAAACTTCCCTCATCACCAGTAAGAAACTAACTTTCCATGCCCCCATTTTCCACTTGCACCCCTTTCTTGCATCCCTATTCC
The DNA here is from genome assembly GCA_003697995.1 of Taxidea taxus jeffersonii. Classification (NCBI taxonomy): domain Eukaryota; kingdom Metazoa; phylum Chordata; class Mammalia; order Carnivora; family Mustelidae; genus Taxidea; species Taxidea taxus. The sequence goes on from RCUC01127404.1 coordinate 122,087, forward strand.
CTGGTTGCCCTCTCTATAAATCTGCCACTTCTAGAATGTTCTAGAAGTAGGATTACACACTATAAAACCCTTTGAGATGGGCTTTTCCCCCACTCAGCATGATTTCCGTGAGATCTGAATGAGTTGTGTACATCCAAGCCGGCCACTGACTTTTACTCCAGTCAACAGATGTTCAACCACTCACCTGCCAAAAGGTATTTGAGTTGTTTTCAGTTTTTTGCTATTGTGAATAGAGCTGCTGTGAACATTTATGTACAGATTTGGGCGTGGATGTAAGTTTTCATTTCTCTGGGGTAAACATTCAAGAGAGCGGTTGCTGGACCAGATCACAAAGGCATGCTTTGTTTGATAAGAAACTGCCAAATTAGTTTCCAGAGATGCTGCACCATTTTACATTCTGACCAGCAATGAGTGAAAATTCTAGTTGTTCCGTATTCTCACCAGTAAAGCTCTATGTTTTGTACCCAGAGTTATGAACTCTTGGGATTCTAGAGGATTAGAACTATAGGAGATTAGAACTATATTCTTGTGTAGTCTAGTCCATTGATTCTGCTCAGGGAGGATCCAGATGTGGGGGAGGGATCTGACCATCCCTTGCCCCTTCATCCAATTCTTCTATTACTTTTACTGCCCTCCCTGAGTCCCAGGCTCGGGCAAAACTGCCTCCACTTTACGACATCTCTGGAAACTTGTGAAAGGTTGGGCAGGACCTGAGAGCCTTGTTCAAGCCCCAGGGGGGATGTCTTGCCCTGAAAACTTGAGCTTGTGCTTTGCTGCTGCCATTGAAGAAACCAGGCTCCAGCCGCACTTTCCAAAGCTCACACAGCTCTCAATGCGTTGTCTTCCTTCAGGAAATTACTAATAGCACCAAAGTTCAAATACAATCTGAAGTCACAGCCCACAGCCCACTTTCCCAGGCTCACCCGGCCTCCTGCCCAGCAGTCACGTCAAGACCCATTGCCTCTAGCTCAGCTACTTCCCCTTATGGAGCACCTACTGTGTGTCGGGAAATGTGCGACGCACTTCGTGTCCCGTGGCTTTATGTCTTCCTTCACCCCAAGACTGCAAGGCTGGTGCAATGAGCCTCATTCGACAGATGAGGAAAAATGCCTGGAGAAGTCATGACCAAACCCAAAAGTTTCAGAATACGAGACCAAGGGAGAGGTCGTTATTACACACAGCATGCATAAAATACTCTTTGGGGTGCCCGAAGTGGCCTTCCCCGTTTTTGCAGTGCACCTCTCCCTGGGTTCCATGCCTGAAGCTCGCACAGTGGACACCAGGTGGCGCCAACGCTAAGCTTTTCCCTCCGCCGGGACCAGCCTGACTTCACAGAAGCCGTCTGCGGATGCCACTGCCTGCGTGCCTCCAGCCCCACTATAGCGTTTCTAGCGCATTAAACGCCTTTTTTTTTTTTTAAATAGCAGACATCCTTGCTTTCTTAAAAATCAAATCAGTAAATAGTGACATCTGCACATCTTTCTAAAAGGGTTACGCTTTACAGCAAAAAGCCAGGAAATGCAACATCTAGGTGACACAGAACCTTCCCAGTAAACATCAACTGTTTAAAATTGCTGGTTCTCCTAACTTCGGCTTTCCCATATATGGATATTCTTGAGAAACAGATAACTGTTCCAGACCCTTCCTGCATTTTGAATGCCTGAAAGCTGTGGATTTTCCTGCAGTTCTCTGAGGAGACTGAGTTCAGACCTATCTGCACTTCTGTTTACTACTGAGCTTGTTTGGGGATATTTTAAGAACTGAAGCCCTCTTGTTTTGCCCGCGATGCCCAACTCCTTATAATCTCCTAATTGCCCTGTTTCTTCCTGTGGGGATGAACTACGTTCTGGTTCTTTGTTCTCCCCAACGAAAACGCTGAAAACGCGAACAGGGAAAGGCAAGTGCTTCTTTCAAGCCCACCTCTGGCCCCAAGGCCCCCTTATTTCCCTCATTCAGACACTTCCTATTCAGGAATTCTTCTCCCTAATTCTCTTTTCTTTGTGGTTTCCACCAGCTGCCCAACTTGTGCTGGTTTGTCTGGGAATTCTTTTCCAGTCTGCATCCACGAGAATCCCCTCCATCCCAGACAAAGTGGGGATCCCCGCAGTCAGTTTGAGCAAAAGTGAGCCTGCGTTGAATTCTAGGTTAAGATTTGACTTCAGTCCTTGTGACAGGCTTCCTTCTCCACCACGTTAGTTGTCATTCATGCATTTGCTCAGCAAATGAGTGCCCAGTAAACCTCAACACTCTGCCATCCCAGATCTCTCACAGTGGGTCCTGACGTGCCACCTCTGCTGGGCTTTGATGCCAACGATTCATATCATATCCCTTCTAAGACTTGCAGTGCCAGATGCAGCATCTAATCCAAACAGATACCTCACCAATGGTGGTTAAATGAAAAGAAAAAAAAAAAGGAATGCTCCTCCCCGCTTCCAGGTTACTGCTTCTCTGTGGTTCCCAGAATGTCATTACTTTGGAAACTTACAAGCCCTTGCTTGGAGCCAAAGAGGGACATCATGATGTCACGCAGGGTCTCGGCTGTGAGAGGGACAGCAGTGTCCAGTAGTGTTCAGAACCTGCCTCCAATTCCAAATTCCTGGTTACCCTTCTGGGAATAAAATCTCCCTGAGTTTGTTTTCCGTGGGGTTTAGATTTAGGTTTATGAGAAGCTAGCATTTAGGAGGAACCCATAACTCAAGAGCCGTCTTCATTTTGCACCAGACCTCAAAATTTCAGAAGAGGAGGTAGTGGTTGCAGGAGTGGGAGAAAGGAATTTGCCAGAGAGATTGTCCTCTATTCCCAAATAAGTTCTGTCTCTCTTTCCCAGCCAGACTCTCTATAAAAGGGAAAACTGGACAACAGGCAGTGGGAAAGGAGCGCGTCCTGGCAACTTGCTTCTAGCCTTGTCCACCACGCTGTTTACAAATTCCAGCAGCCAGCCCCAGGATCCAAATGTAGACAACTCTGTTTATGTAACTAAAATAGATGCTTATACCGTGTGATTGAGGTGGCTCGGGGAGCTGGGCCACCGTGAGGTGACGTTGGCTGCAGCCCAGGCCAGAGGGCAGCAGAGAGTACAGGAGCCCTGGGACCCTGGCAGGTATGAGGTTGATTAGATTGGTTTTCTGGCTGAGCAGTCTCCGGGGTAGGCACATGGCAGGTGCATGGGAGAGCAGAGGAGTCACGACCTGGCATCTTTTGTTGCTGTCAGTCACAGATGATGGAGTTTTCATCCAAGAGGGACCAGCCCTGCACCGTCCCCTCCCCACTGCCTCTTCCCCCTGCACCGGGTTCAGAATGAGCCCCTGCTCCTGCCCCACCAGGAGAGGATTTGTTCCAACATGCGGTTGCACTGCCTGGGTCAATAAAGAGGCTCAAATGTTCTAGGGTCGGTAGATGTACAGCTCAGTGAAACATTCCCTCCTCTCACCATGGCCTTCACATCTCTGCACCCCACCCCCCTTGTGACTGGAAGGCCTGTTCTTCTAGAAGCAGCGCAAACTTCCCCTCTGGATATTCCCCAACCCCTCCCCGGCTAGAAGTGGCCACAGCGCTGTCCTCTGGGCACTGAGACTCCCCATCCCTGGGTCCATCCGCTGCACTCCTGGGAGAGCTCTTGGGGGTCAGGGTCTGTGTCTTAATATCCTTATACCAGCCTTGGCCCCAGCATAGTGGCCAGTATGGACAGTCAAGCCGGCCAGTGGCTTCTCTTATTGTCATGGGAAGACGCCATCCAGGGGCCAGGGGGCAAGAGAGCAGGAGCAGAAGGGTCACATGGGTGCTGATCACTGCATGTACTCCCTGAATCCCAGAGAAGAAGGCCCCCATTCACACAGCTTCCTGGCCTGAGCCCATGCTGGGCTCCTGATGGCTCTTCCTTCTTCAGCCTCCTTGGTCTTCTCAGCTTTGGAAAGAGCCATGTAGCTTGGAACCCTTTGCACACTCCTTCTTCTCCCAAGAATTGCTGTCCCGGGGACCCAGATCCACTGTCCCATTCACCCTAATTGCCTCAAATGCCAAGGGAGTTGAGGACAACGTTCTTCACAGCAGCCCAGCTCGGTCTAGACTAAGTTCCCTCCTTATATGTTTGCCTCCCACACCAGGGGCTACTATAATGTCTGTGTACTCACCGCCTTCCTGGGGGCAGAGATGGGTTTAATCCCTGGGACCCCTGCCACGGCTCCCTGTGCCTCCCCTCCTAGCATTGCTATGATGCTACTCAATCATTGTGTAATCATTTGTTTACTGTCTATTTTCCTCCTTGAGTCTGGAGGACAGGAAACCCGTCTTTCCTATCTTCCCATGCCCAGCCCAGTTACTTGGCTTCTAAGAAGCAAATGAACTAATGAATGGAATGAATTATTTAATCAACCTAAGGAAGCCTGGAAAAACTCAGGAGAGAGAAGCTGGAGCAGTCAGATTCAAGGTCACCTTGAGCCAGGCAAGAGCAAGCTAGAACTTGGTGGTGGCCCACCACAAAAGGAGCTTCCAGGGCACAAAGGGGCGACTGTCTTCTGCCCCAGTCAATGGGATCTTCCAAGGCAACACGTCCGAGGAGAAAAGGCAACAGAAAGACCCTACCATTTTAAGCTGAGTGTCTTGTACTCTTTTTCTTTGGAAAAAAGCAATAAAGGGTTCTTCTCAGAGTCCTTAAGGGGGTGGCTGAGACAGGCAGAAGGAAAAAGAAAAGTTCTGGACCGTCCACATCTCTGATCACAGATACAGAGTGAGGGGGAAGGAGGCCCCACTGAAGTCACACTTGGATGCCAGGCTCCTGGGGCAAGGGAGGGCACTGTGGCTGCCAGGCCCGGCGCGGGCACACAGGGGGGTATTCACAGCCCAGGGCCTCTGCCGCTCCTGCCCACCCTGCACAGACAGCCCCCGGCAGCAAACAGAACTCTCTGTCTCGGTTCCTGAGTCAGGCCTGCACAGAATTAACTGTAATAATTGGCAGGTGTGATGCTGGCTTCTGGGTTTTAATTCACCGGGGGCTCATGAAAACGGGATGTTCTGCAGCAGCCAGTGTTTAGCTTGGGCTCCAAGAAGCTTCAGCTTTCCATGACGAGAGACGAAGTGTGTGGCTGCAGCTGCCCTGGGCTAATGAGAGTTCCAGAACGGCCTTGGAGAAAGAGGCCCCTCTGGCCAGCAATCCAGTTCACTCCTTGGGGAGAGAGGAGGAAATAGCCCTTGACCTGCTGCCCTTCTCAGGAGCACAGAATAATGGAGAAGAAAGGAGTCTTTCTGGGAGTTGCTTCCCACCCCCACCCCTGTCACCCCAGTGATCATCACCTCCAGAAATTTTCTAGCGACATGAATGCCCTTGGACTTCTTTCCGTGAACACCTAGGATGATAAAGATGTTCATCGCAACCCACAGCTGAGCCACCCTTCCAAAGGAGCCGGCCACCTCCGAGGCTATGTGCCCACTGCAGACCTCACTAATCAATCAAGAGCAGTTATCTTTTCTCCAGAGTCTGAGACAGGAGCTCGGAATCCTTCTCAACCCTGCACCCCAGGAAGCCATGACAATGAAGAGGTGTTGGCATGAGAGATGAAGAGTATTTGCCGCTTCTATTTTAGTGACTCAGAAGAGGCCACAGTTAGAATCTCATCAGCGAGTTTTTTGCAAGGACAGGAGTCAAGGGACATCCTACCACGGACTGTGGCTTTAATGCCAGTTACTGGCCAGAGACTCCTTATTGCTGCCCTCCAAAGAGCTGGCTCTGATGATCATCTTCAGAAGGAGGAACACTGTATGGGATTTCACTGGGGACCCAGGCATGGTGGCCCAGGGCTGGGATGGCTAATGCCAAGGGCACATCCTTTCTGCTCATCATATCCTCACTTGAAGCTTGTCCTTCAACTGGAGTGCTGACCACCAGTCTGTTATAGCAGGGACAGAGGTGGCTGACATCCTGAAGTCCTTTCAGGGGACAGTTGGCCATGCATGGTGGCCCCCTGCCACATGTCACCCCACCACTCTTTCTCAGCTGGCCTGCTTGGGCCCTTTTTAGTAGGAACTAATGTGTAGTGCTGGAAAGGGAGGACTCTGGCCTCCAGGGCTGGGAAACACTAAAGAAGCAGTATCCCTTGGGTTGGGCCCACATTTTCCATGGGGGAGGCCCTCTGTTCACAATCCAAGTATCACCATGTAGTCCTTCAAGGATGATTATCCTTGTGACCTTTGGTTTCCTTCCAACAAGCTTTGGAAAGGTATCTCTTTCCAGATGTTTTACCTTTCTTCAGAGACCAAAGCCTGAACAGGACCTCCTGATGCTCTGCCTAATGACATGGGGAGGATCTTCCTCTGTTATCACAAGGTGGTGCTGTGTCCTGAGCTCTTAGCTAATGTCCTAAGGAGGAGGGAGGACTTAGCAGCCCTTTGCTCTTTCTTACCTCGCTGCTTGGGATCCTGAGTCACACTCCCTGGGATTTGGGCAGTCCCATTAGTTCTGTAGGTCTGTGTCCTCTCCTGCAAACAGGAATAATGACATTGCCTCCTAGGATTGCTATGAGGACCAAATGAGAGAGTCTACACCAAGTACAAGCATGCAGTAAGCACCCAGTGGGTACAAGTTTTAATACAGGGTCGATATTCCATTTCATATGGGGTCAGTATTTAATATGGGGTCAACATAAAGATACACATAATATAAAGTTTACTATTTTGAAGCATATAATTCAGTGGCATTAAATATCTTTATAATGTACAACCATACCAGAACTCATACCAGATCTCATACCAGAACTTTCTACAACCCCAAATGGAACCCTATACCCACTAAGCAGTCCCTCTGCTTTTCTCCCTTCCTGTAAGCCCCTGACAACCACGAATCTGCTTTCTGTGTCTAGGATTTGCCTAGTCTGGGCATTTCAAATAAATAGAATTATGCAATATGTGGTCTTTTGTGTCTGGTTTCTTTCACTTAGTGTCATGTTTTCAAGGTTCATCCACGTCAGAACACATATCAGTACTTTGTTCCTTTTTATGGCTAATTAATACTCCACAGTATGGGAAGACCATATTTCTTTGATCTATTCATCTGTCGATGAACAGTTGGGTTCTTTCAGCTTTTGGCTATTGTCAAAAATGTGCATGAATACTTGTGAGCAACTATGTATTTGAACACCTGTTCTTGGTTTTGGGGGGTATATACCTAGGAGTGAAACTATTGGGTCAGATAGACACTCTATGTTTAAGTTATTGAGAAATCACAAACACTTTCCCACAGTGGCTCTGCCATATTACATTCCCATCAGTAACATACAGGGGTCCAAATTTTTCCGTAGCCTCAACAACACTTGATGTTTTCCATTTTTTTAAAAGATTTTATTTTATTTATTGAGAGAGAGAGAGAGAGCATGAGAGGAGAGAGGTCAGCGGGAGAAGCAGACTCCCCGCAGAGCAGGGAGCCCAATGTGGGACTCAATCCCAGGATTCCAGGATCATGACCTGAGCTGAAGGCAGTCGTCCAACCAACTGAGCCACCCAGGCACCCTCCATTTTTTTTTTTTAACTTGTCCATCCTAACCTTCTTACACTGTTGGTGGGAATGCAAGCTGGTGCAGCCACTCTGGAAAACAGTATGGAGGTTCCTAAAAAGGTTGAAAATAGAGCTACCCTATGAGCCAGCAACTGCACTACTGGGTATTTATCCCAAGGATACAAATGTAGTGATCCAAAGGGGCACGTGTACCCCAATGTTTATAGCAGCAATGTCCACAATAGCCACACTATGGAAAGAGCCCAGATGTCCATCCACAGATGAATGGATAAAGAAGATGTGGTGTGTGTGTGTGTGTGTGTGTGTGTGTGTGTGTACATATATGTATATGAAGATGTGGCATGTATACACACACACACACACACACACACACACACACACGCACAACGGAATATTATGCAGCCATTAAAAATGAAATCTTGTCATTTGGAACGATATGGATGGAACTGGAGGGGATCATGCTAAATGAAATAAGTCAATCAGAGAAAGACAAGTATCACATGATCTCATACATATGTGGAATTTAAGAAACAAAACAGAGGATCATAGGGGAAGAGAGGAAAAAAATAAAACAAGATGAAATCAGAAAGGGAGACAAACCGTAAGAGACTCTTAATCATAGGAAACAAATTGAAGGTTGCTGGAGGAGGGAGGTCGGGGGATGGAGTAGCTTGGTAATGGACACTAAGGGTGGCATGTGATGGGGTGAGCACTGTGTATTATATAAGACTGACAAATCACTGAACTCTGCCTCTGAAACTAATAATGCACTGTATGTTAATTAATTTAATTTAAATTTTAAAAAACTTAAAAAAAAATCTGGCCATCCTAGTGGGTTCTAAGTGGTATCTCTTTGTGAGTTTGATTTGCATTTCTCTGATGACTAACGACACTGGACATCTTGTCATGTGTTTGTTGGCCATTTGTGTATCTTCTTTGGAAAAATGTCTATTAAAATCCTTTACTCATTTTTTAATTGGGTTGTTTACCGTATTGTGGCTTCCCCTATAAATTTTAGGTCATCTTCTAACCAATGGGGTCAGAAAAAATCAAAAGACATGAAAGTGTGTGCACATGTGTGTGTATATGTGTGTGTGCGTGCGTGTGCACATGTGTTTCCAAACTCCTTGTATAACCTGGACAAGCAGGGAATAAAGCTAGTTCCTTTATGTTGTCTAGAACTTATTTGTCTTCCTTCTGGTCTTCACTGCTCTGATTGGCTTTATTACCTAGATCCTAAATTTAAGAGACCCTCCCAGTTATGCTCAGTCTTTCTAGAAGAAAAAGGAAACAAAATAAACCCGAATTCTAAATCTCTGAGATTTCTATTCCCCAGCCCCAAGGTGGTTATCTCCTCTGAGAGTATAGGGTGGTGGTGGTTTCGTAACCTCAAGGCAAAGGCGACATCTCATCATTCTTGGTGTGGTGATTTCTGCATTCTCTAGACACCTAGGCTATATCCCTTGTCTGCTGGCTGAGCTCACACACTGGAAATGGTGTGTAGCCATGTGGTCAGTCTCCTTGGCTCCATCAGAGGCCACCTGCTCCTGGTGATTGGTTTCCCCTTTGAGTTCTGGCTGTGAATTCCCCAAGGGTCTTCTTCTCAGAAATCCCACCTTATCCCCTCCAGAACTTTGGATCCTCCTGAGTCTCACCTTTATCAAAGACAGGTAAACCAAGGACTGCTCGGGAAAGCTATAGCCTCAGGCCTTCCTGCCAAACTACCCAGCAACACTGTGTTTGTATAGATGAGCTGCCCCTCCAGGGAAGCACAGAATCCTCCCAGGGACCCAAAGAGGGAACAGGTGGAGTGACAGCATCCTGATGGCTGACAGGAGGGAGAATTCAGGATGTGACAACCAAATAGATTCTTGAAAGACAGGGAGGTGTCTTGGGGTGGGAACTCTGCCCTCTGAGTCTCTTTCATTCATCAGAGCACCTGACAGTGTTAGAAAAAGAGGAGGTGCTCAAGCCACCAACTTCTTGAGCTGACCATGGCAGATGAAAGCCTTGGGAGATTGAAGGAACAACTTAGTGACTAGTTATTTTTGAATGAGAGGAGACATTGAAATGGCCACCCTAGCCCATCTCCATCATTGAACACAGACTCCCCTAACTTACTGCCCACAAAATGGCAAAGGTACAAGGTCTAAATGGCCACCCAAGCCCATCTCCATCATTGACCACAGACTCCCCTAACTTACTGCCCACAAAATGACAAAGGTACAAGGTCTATATTTCCCTCTCCTGCCAGTCTTGCAGGTTAGAAGAAAGAATATTCCCCTCCTCTTGGAAGCTAACATTCCTACCTGTGCTCATAATTCCCAACCCTCCGTCTTCTTTAAGATCTAGACCTTAATCCCAGGAGCTCAAAGAGAGGATGCCCTTCTCAGATCTACAGATCAGTGGTTGACCAGTTGCTTTACGGCTGACTCCTGAAAGCAAAACTGCTGAACTTTCCATTACCTGCTTCTTCTGCCCCTGCTTGATAAATGTGTTTACCCTGATCTGCCTACCAGTGGACTACAAAATCAGGAACACTTAAGGGTCTGTGATGAGAGGGAGAAAGATCAAGCCTCCAGCCCAAAAGGCCCCTGTTGGAGCAGGACTGACAAAAAAGGCTTGAAAAAACAAGTAATGAGAATGCTCAAGAGGACCCAGAGTCTAAGAACAGGACTTCGAGGAACTAAAAGAAAATTATTTTTTTATTTTAAAAACTTGGATAATAAACTGAAAGAAAGATGATCCCTGCTTATCAGTGAATTAAAGATCTAGGAGATGAAGTAGAAGAAAAGTTCATAAAATGAAAACAAAAATGTGGAGAACAGGAGGAAACAGTAAGAGATCTAGAGGACAAAACAGGAGATATGACGTTCAAATAACAGAAGTTCCAGAAGCAGAGAGAAAGCGAAGAACAGATGGAGGAGAAGTAATATTTAAACAAAAAGCAGAAGAAAATTTCCATGGTCTGATATGAGATTTAACACTGTAGGTTGAAAGGCCCAAGTCTTAGACAGGGTTATTTTTTAAAAGACGCACACCTAAATATAACTTGGTGAAATCTAGGAATTCCAAGGACCAAAAAAAATTTGCTTACCAAGATGAGAGAGAATGAAGAGACATGAAGGGAGATACAACTTTTTCTTCCTACATCTTTGCATTGTATCATTTACTCATGTAAAAATGAGTACTTGCTATGTTAAAACTGACAAAGAAAAATATTTTTTTAATTTTATTTATTTGACAGAGATCACAAGTAGGCAGAGAGGCAGGCAGAAGAAGACTCGCCACCAAGGAGAGAGCCCGATGCAGGGCTTGATCCCAGGACCCTGGGATCATGACCCGATCCAAAGGCAGAGGCTTTAACCCACTGAGCCACACAGGTGCCCCCAGAGAAAAATATTTTAATGGGTTTCTAGTGATTCTCATTTTTCTATGGACCCTCTTGACCCAATGTCTTAAGACATGCGTGGCTTTGGACCCAATGCCTAATTGTCCTATTTTTCTGATTCTGCCTCTCACATCTGGGTCCTAGCCAGCCTGAGCTCCTTCAGACCAACAAGCACTTCTTGTGCCTTTATTTTGAGACTGGAACTGTGCCTGACATTGATATACAAAGATGGAGAAGCATAGTTCCGACACTCAAGGAGCCTAAGTTGAGAGTGAGCTGAATTTGTTCATTGGAGGAGGTATCTTGTCCTTTGCTCTTGGCTGATTATCAGGGTAAGTGGTGACATATAAAAGATCATGCCCATTTCTTCCATCAGCCTGCTTAGGACTTCCAAAGGAAGGGGGCGAACACTATAGTCCTGTGGTTTCCTTGACAATCTCAGGATGGCATTAGCTGTGACACAGTTGTGGTTCTTCTGAGACAAGATGGTGACTTGGTCTTTCCCAACCTGTCCCAGCTCCTTTTCCTTCACTCTGCACCTACTTTCCACATCATCCCAGTAACAATGTATGTTGGGATACCCTTATTTCAGGAACACATTCTATTTTGAAAGTCAACTCATGCCCTGGGTTTGCTTTTCAAAGGCAAGGAAAACAGTCCTCAAGGCAGGCCACCTGAAGCAGTGTCACCCAGGGGGGACAAGGGACTGGTTGGAGTTAAGAACCAAAGAGAATTAAAAGAGGAGGCCCTCTGAATAGGAGGGCTCCTCCCTTCTTCTCTGGTCAGGGGAGCAAGATGGAGATATAGAAAGCTTAAGGGAAGCTAGCAATAGAAACAGGGAGTAGAGGTGACCTCTATAAGAAGAACCATGGAGGGCCACCACCCAGGAGACAGACCTGCAGAGCCAGGATCTGCTAGGGGCAGCTCAAGAGGGTTGTAAATGATACCCAGTGAGACAGGGACATCGCCATATAGGACAAAGTAGGATTCCTAGTCACTGCATGTGGCTGTAGAGCCAATGCATTTGCATACCCGGGGGTGCCTAGCTAGGTAAAGGGGTATGACTTCCCAGGTGTTTAGTGGCTCCAAGTAACACCAGATGCATTACCTACCTGAGCACAGGTAGGTAATAAACTCACATTCCCTGCTAGTTTGCCATCACCCCTCCCCTCCTCACCATTCCAAAGCCCACCTCTCTGATTTCCCCTATACCTTCTGGTCAAAAACTGGTCAAAGCCTGGGGTTTGGGACTCCTTCTCATCCCAAAGCTTCTTCTCAATCCCAAAGGCCAAGAAAGAAGACCATGGTCACCCCTCCTTTCTTCTCCCTGAGATATGCAGCTTAGCTGGAACAAAGACCCCAGAGGCCCAATTGAGGAAATGTCAAGGCATCCCAGGGCAGCTCAAGGCCACGTTGCCAACCCTGGCCAAGGTCTGAGCCAAAGGACATAAAGAAACAGGCTTTCCATGGAGAGTATCTTCAAGGATTTGCACTCCTGCCCAGTTGACAAAAGCCCCAAAGTGTTGGCCCAGGGAGGGAGTGCCAGCTTTATGTTTAGTCTGGCACTGATCTCACAGGCCTGCAAGGATCAGCAAGCTGTGAGTGTGGGTTTCAAGGCCCCTGAGTACCCATGTTTATCTTCAGGCTCAGATCCAAGAGCTCAGAAATGTGTCCATTTCAAAATAATAATTACAATGGTCTGTCTTCAGTAAGATGTAGACCTTGGAATCCATGTCAAAGTACAGTGGGACGAAACAGCCTAAGAGAACGTGATTTGGGTACCCGAAGAATGGAATTTAATGTAAGAATTCTCAGAATTCGTGCAGGCCTCACACACCTCAACAAGAAAAGGATATGAAGACATTACAATTTGAAGAGATAATTATGGGGAAAGACGGGAGCATAATGTTTTTGCAAAATTGGGTGTTTCAGCTGGTTCTGGTCATCGGACAATGGAAGGACCAGCATTTGGATATTCAATTACCTCCTGAAGCTGAGGACCAGTTGAATATATTTGATTCCGGAAATGTCCCAGTGAAGCAAGAGAAAAATGGAACAAAAGGCTTTGGCAGGGACCAAGCCATTCTCACAGCTGCAGAAATGGAAGATGGATCCCAGAACATCCTCCACCCTGCCCCAGGCCCAGCCCCCATATGGCTTTAGGGGAGCGCATGAGGCAGAGAGCCTCGCCATAGCTTGGCTCACCACAGGACAAGCCCCCCAGGAATACTTCCTCTGTTGGCCCACCCAATCCCTAGGACACACCATCTCTGTCTCCCTAAGAATGAGAAATACTGAAATAACCTTTCTGACTGTTGGCCTCCCAGCCCCCAGGCACCCAGGCCCCTACCAGTTGGCCTCCCTGCCTCCTTAGAAAATGCCAGCTTCCCAAGCACACACTGACATTCCTGGCAGAAAGAGCTTTATTATTCCACCTGAACCAACGAGAAACAAAGCCAGTCCAGAAATTTGCCTATTGGGAGTGCAGAGCTTTGAATGCCATCAGTCATGTGGAAAATGTTGAGCCGAGCCTGGCAGAGTCCTCCAAGGCCTTCATGCAAACAACAAAAGGTTGCTGAGAGCGTCCCGGCCCGCGTGGAGGAGGAATCACTAATCACAAAAGCAGGCTCTGGCCTCCTCCGATGGTCCTAATGAGGACCAGGTGACCACCGATGAATTCGACCACACTGAGTTTGCGCTTGTCAAATCTGACATGACCACAAAGCCTGGAATGAATGAGCCTACAAACAAGAAAATCTATCTGTCCGGGAGCTGGAGAGGATAGGATGTGGAAAAGGCGGGGGGTGTCATCAATTACTTGTGGTTCTCGGAGAGCCAAGAATTATGCTTGGAAGTACAACTTCTGAGCATCTGGAGAAGTCTTTGGTCAGCATCCTAAGTCTTCTGGATAATATCAAAATCATTCCGACCATCCAAGCGAGGCCAGATGGAGGCAATATTGTGCAGTGTGCAAACTTGTCTTGGGCGCCTCTCTGCCTTCCCCTGCTTCTTGCCCATCTTCCTTGGGGTGCGGGGGGAGCACACCCCCTCCACCACCACCACCACCACCACCCCCACCCAGAGCAGCTTAGGGTCTCCCCTTCTCACCTGCCAAAATCTGCTTCTTTTTTAAACTTGCCGTATGGCCATTCTTTTTTTTTTTTTTTAAGATTTTATTTATTTATTTGACAGACAGAGATCACAAGTAGGCAGAGAGGCAGGCAGAGAGAGAGCGGGAAGCAGGCTCTCGGCTGAGCAGAGAGCCCGATGTGGGGCTCCATCCCAGGACCCTGGGATCATGACCTGAGCCGAAGGCAGAGGCTTCAACCCACTGAGCCACCCAGGTGCCCCAAAATCTGCTTCTAAGAAAGGATCTGATACAACTACTCTTGCTCTGATCACAGGATAAGTATTAATGTATTTACATTGTAATGGGAGTAAATGCCTTCAGATAAAGGGTCACAATTCTCACTGTGCAAACTGAGGAATTAGCTGAGAGCAACAGGAGGCAGGGCTCACAGGGACAAAGCCAAAGAAGCTTTGGAGGAGGGAGGAGGGACACTCACTTCTTGTGGGGCCTTAGACACTGGCCTCTCCCTTTTGGTTTCAGTCTTCTTCTGTCTAAAAGGAGGGGTGTGGCTGTGGTCACTTCACCAGCACATACACTAAAATCAAAGTGATGCAGAGAAGACTAACATGGTCCCCTGCGCAAGGAGGAACAGGACTTCAGGCACTTGAATGTTCCTTTGATCTTGACCAGTTCAGGGACTGCCAGGCAGCAGGAACTTTTGTGAGCCCCTGAGAAGTAGTAAGGCATGTTTATGGAGAAGGGGAGAGCCAATAGGAGATGCGACAGCATCCCTGTGGAATATTCCAGAAAGGTGGCCCATGGGGTCCACTGGGCCTGGGGGACAGAGCACAAGGGGGGACGCTCATGGGGCCCATGGGAGCATTTTGGGGTCCTACTGATGGTGTGATAGGACTTGGGCTGGGGCTGCTCCCATGTCCTCAGGAGGGCCCCTTACCCAGGTGTACCTGGATTTTACTCCCCTGCAGGGTTTCCACTCACACTGAGGCTTAGATAAATGGCTCAGCTCTGCCAGGGTAAAATTTCTACTGTCCCTAAGACCCTGTCACCTTCATCATACTTCCCTCTCCTTCCTCACAGCCAGAACTCATCTCCCTCTTCCTTCTCCCTCTCCGCACATCACCCAGGAAGGCACCCCAAAGCACGGCAGAAACCCTGCCGACATGATTGGACTAGAAATCTGGGCCCCAGATGACCATTCCTCGTTATTCATAAATGTTGTGGGGTTTTTTTATTTTTATCTTTTTTTTTTATTAGAGGTATTTGGGTGTTGGGGCAAGGGGTTTTTAAATAACTTTTTACAGCTCATGAAGAATTTTTAAATATCCTTTAAAACAAAAGACCTCTTTGAAGCTGGGTCTGCAGAGCCGGGACATGACGGATGCCATTTACTTGCTACAAATTGTTTACTTTGCTACAAATTAAATGCAGAGAGAGAGGGCTTTTTGTGCCTAGGGTTGCACACATGTAACTTTACACACTGCACCTCAACTATGCTACGGAATGATGTGTTTGGAGCAGCTTGCCATCGATCGGATTTGGCCCTGGAGTCGGGTGGGGGGGTGGCCGGGTCTCTTATGACAACTCTGTATTTAGACCCTAGGGTGAAGAAAATGAATTCAGCAACTCAGTGTTTTTGACCTATAGAGAAGCCTCAAGATTTCACTGGAGAGGGAAAGGAGGGCGTTCAGGAAGGAGGGAGGGAGAGGCACGCTCTCCCCTCACGGGTTCTTTTGGGGAGATGTTCCTCACCCTCTGACCTCCCCGCAAGAAAGAGGTGATGAAGTCAAAATGCTGCTGTGACCCTATCTGGTGGGTGTCCTCGTAAGATGAGGAAATTCGGACAGAGACACACAGAAACACCGGGCTGCATGTGCACAAAGGAAGGTCCGCGTGGGGATGCAGTGGGAGGATGGCCACCTACAAGCCAAGGAAAGAGGTCTCAGGAGAAGCCAACCCCGCCGGCACCTTGATCTTGGACATGTAGCTTCCAGAACTGGGTTAAATACATCGTGATGTCTAAGCCATCCGGTCTGTGGTAGTTTGAATGGAGCCTTAGTGATTTAAAACACTGTCAAAAGGACAAAGCCCCTGGAGCCTTCTCCAACTTTTGTTCCTCCTCTTGCAGGACTCTGGTAAGAGTTAGGTTTGTAGAGGACAAGGCACCCGGGGACATATGCTACATAATTGCAAATGTTAATATTGTTATTACTTTGAGAGACCCATCAAAGTTTCTATGTCTTTCCTAGAAGCGTATTGATTTGATGATTTCCTACAAAAGAATTTAGTTTTGTTGGCAACCTGGAGATCTCCTCCTCGTTGCACATTTCCAGGGGGCCCAAGCGGGGTGTCTGTTGCCCCTACACCAATCCTCTCTTCATGACTTTACCTTCTCACCGATTTCACAGAAAGTCAGTATTTCACAGTGACCATTGACAAGACAAAGGTTTGTTGAAGGTCCATGTAATTTATATCCACAAATCTATTCACTTTCATGTCAAACTCTAAGAAATTAGTCAGGTGTGATTTTGCCCTGATATAATCTGTCTTCTTTCCCAAAGAAATACTTTTCTTTTTTTTTTTTAAAGTACTGGTGATTCTGTCTTCTCTTCTACCTATGCTTTGTGACACACTGGGAGGCAAGGCTGGCACACTGAGCCTTCTGTGATGTAGGAGAGGGCTTCTGGGGACACTGTGACCACAGGTAATGACGGATTACATCCTTGACGGACAGTGTCGGCCATTGATCTACATTTAGCTTGCTTGTCCTTGGAAACACTGGACTTTGACCCCCTTTGGATTTAAACCTTCAGTCTGATACATTAGCGTCTCCCTCAGAGTTCTCCCACCCAACACTGGCAGGGGTCCTGGCCGTACACCACTTCTCTCCCTTAATATCTCTAAATGAAAAGACCCTCTTAGCCCTCGGTGTCCGATGGCCATGGAGTCTTTTGGACTAATCTTTCTATAAACACTCCAGCCCTCCAGAGTTAGCTCACCACGGGAGCTATTTCAGCTTCCCCTCTAAGTGAGATGGTCACAACAACAACAACAAATGGGTCAACGGTGCCTGCAGAGATAAATGTACGGTATTTTGTTTAATTATTGTTTTTCAACGGTTACAAGTTGCTCTTACTCCTGGCTGATAACTTTACCCTCAGGAGTATAGAGAAGGCGATGGTCATAAAGAGAGCGTTGTCTTCATTTACAGCAGCCTTAGCTCTGCGTCTTTGAGAACTACTTCCCCCCAGATCTGATGTCTCTTCCTTTCCCCTGGGGTCCCAGGAAAGCAGTGTGTGCCGCTCTGCCCGGGGCCACTTCACCTAAACTCCTGTCTAGTGTCTGTCCTCACCTCGGAGAACCTTCCCCTCACCCCTTGCTCGGCCTCTCCCTCCCCACACGCCGACTCCTTACTGACATTACAAACCCATCTTCTCCTGAGCCCCCGGTCTTCCCCAGCAGGCCATTTCTCACAGCCGACATTCTTTTTTAAAAACTTAATTCTTCAATTCCTATTGAGATAGAATTGACGTGTCCCCTCGTGTAAATCTGAGGTGTACAGCATGCTTGATTGATACATTTATATATTGCAATAAGATTACCACCAGAGCGTTAGGTAGGGCTCCTCTCGTGCCATATAATTACCATTTCTCTTTGTGGTGAGAACAGTTAAATATCTCGTCTCTCGGCAACTTTGAACTTGACTACACAGTATTGCTAACTATAATCTCTATGCTGTGCATTAGAGTTCTGGGAGTTTTTTTAATCTGCCACTTGCAAGGTCATACCCTGATATAACATTTCCCAGTTCCCTCCCCCTCCCACTCCTACCACCACCCTAGCCCCTGGTAACCACCATTCTACTCTCTGTTTTTATGAGTTCTGCTGTTTTTCGATTCCGTATAGAAGTGAGGTCCTGCAGTTCATGTCTTACTCTGCCAAGTTTCACTTCGCCGAATGCCCTCAAGGTCCAGCCATAACTCAAATGGCAAGATATCCTCTGTTCTCCCAGCTGGGTCACGTCCCACTGCATGTGGCTGCCACGTCTTTGTGGCCAGGATTCCTAATTACAGGGTCGTTACCCACCACCACTCCTTGGACCCATGCGTTTGTTCCTGAATGTCTGAAACCTGATGGCCCCACCCTACCACTTGCCAAAGGAAACTCTCCCTCTCTGTGACTGATAGCTTCTGCCACCCCGAATCAGCTCACCCCTATGTGCCAGCCTGCCCCACTCATCTCCCACCTGCTCCCAGGCTGCCCCACTCCTCCCCAACCCCTTTCCACGCCCATTGGAGACCCCAGAGCCCACTCTGCACTGAAAACTGAGTTCCAAAGAGACTTCTGAAAAGTAGCAGAGCTAGAACTCAAGCCATGAGGAGTCTGGGTCCATGGAGCCTGTCCTGCTTCATATCTGACTCTGTTTCCCTCTTACTCTGTGTCCTCTCAGCTGCATGGCCCTTGGGCAAAGAAAACTCCCCAACCCATGGCAACCCTGGACCAGTGGGGCTGTCCTCCTCCAAAGAGCTCTGAGCAGTCTGGAGAAGACCTTGATGTTGGCGACTGACCCCTTACTCTTCCTCCTGGATCCTGCTCCATCCCTACTTCCTCCCTGCCCCCCCCCC